>BSBM01000779.1:1300000-1555000 GCA_027924585.1 Larix kaempferi
TAGATCGGAACACCTAGAAGCCAAGTCAAGTGGTTTGGATGAGATCCAATGGTTGGATCTTGCTAGATCTAGGTTTTTAGGTGATGACCAAAAGTGGACCACAATTCCTTAAAACAAGGAATGCAATCCCCAAGGTGGATCGGGACAAAAGGATAGTCTAGACCTAGGTTTCAAGGCATGGGCATTCCAAATCCACAAAAATCTCCAACACCCACTTCCTAGAAGTGGTCCAACTCAAAACTCCCAAGGGGTGCGACTTTCTCAAGGAGAGGCAAAAAGGGGGTTTGGTGGACCAAACCAAGTCCAATGGCCACCAAAATGTAGATCCGGGGTGTTAGTACCCCGATCTATGTTCCTTCAAAGTTTCAAGTGAATCCAATGGGTAGATCTTAGTAGATCTAAGTTTTTAGGTACCAAGAAGATCAAAAGGGGGTTTCAACCCCTCAAATCATGGAGAGATGTCCACAAGGTAGTTTTCACCAAAGTAATGACATGGGTTTAGGTTATCAAGTGTCTAGATGCCAAATCATGTGAGATCTCACCTACCCATGTGCTAGATCTAGCCCAACAAGCCTCTCTCAAGGAAGTGCGCTTTAGGTCAAGGAGAGCTTTTTGTCTTAGAAAATGGATCAATTCTTAGCCAATCACCACCAAACTATAGATCCAACTAGGGGTGGATGCTATAGAGGTGGGTTTTCAATATCTTTTCAAAATGAGGGCTAGATCTAAGTAGATCTAAGAAATACCAAAAATTTGGGGTTTTGATTTAATTAGGGTTTTATGACCAATGAAGATAGAATGGATGAAAGAGACACATACCTTGTAGATCTTACCTCAATTGCTTATGGCCACCTTGCAAGTTGATAGCATTCTCCTATGTTTATATTCAAGAGTGAGATCCAAGTGCTCCAACCAATTCTCCCTTCTCCAAGATAGCCAAATCGTCCTCCTCCTACAAGACAAGATCAAAGAAACAAGTCAAGCAAGATGATTATGAAAATGGTAGAGAGATGTAATAGAAAGCATCAACTATGTCACGAAGATACAATAATGATACTCCCTGTCACAAGATCAACCCAAGAGAGAATATGTGGATCCCTCCAACAATAACCCTCCAAAGTCGCCCTCCTCTCTCCAATTCGACTTTCCTGTCAAAAGGTTAGCAAAAACACAAAGATCCACAATGATACATAGAAGAGATACTTTATATTCAATATGCAAGAGAATCCACAAGCCAAGAGAGATGTGCTCCACAAAAAATCTTCTATTCCAATATTCCAGAGCTCCAAAGGTGAGCTATACAATGGGGGGTCTCCTCCTTATATAGGATAATAAAGACCAAAACCCTATACCACTCTACAATACTACATCAAATGAGTGGTTGAGATTATAAGATCTCATCATACAATCAATGGCTAGGATGAATCCATAACAATATATCACATGGATCACTCAACATAACAATAGCGCCCTCACTAAGTGGTACAATGGAGGGTGACGTCATCCCACAAGAGGGGTATAAAGTACAATAATCCACCTCATGATGACTAGGACATGATAAAATAAGCACATGGTGGGGCTAGGAGGTATAAATCCTTGCTAGCTCACCCCAAGGCACAATAAAATAATAAAATATGTCCAATATAATGACAATGACCAAAACTGTCCTCAGAATCCATGACAGTCGAGCAGTAAATGTCCTCCTGTGATCAATCTGGAGATACCCACATGGTGAAAACTGACTGGAAGATAGTGAGATCACCCTGGAAGACTTCTGTGAAAACCAAATGCCAAAACCTTGCCTCAATTGCCCAAATCGATTTCTTCAATGACCACTTTATCCCATTTTTTTACTGCCTCGGGAACTGTGAAAGTGCCAAAACTGCCTCCTAGGGTGCTAGCGCTGTCAATCTGAGCCCACCAGGCTCTCCGGGAGGGGGGATAAATGGTAACAACAAGTGGCTGGACCACCCCCTCCATCATCAGCTCCCTAGGTGAACTGGCCTCTCGGGGCCCCTGCTGCTCAGGCTAGGAAATCAGCCCCAAATATGATCAACAAGTGTAAAACTGCATCAATCACTGTCAGAAGTGCCCGGAACTGAAAGATAAGTGTCTCAATGGATCCAGAAGACCCAAATCCACTAGGAATGAGTACTCATACACCCTGGGTTGCCCTAATGGACCAGCTGTAGGGTCCACCATATATGGACAATGTATAATCTGCTGATCTGTAATAATAATAACCTGCTGAACTGGATCAAACATCATCTGTATCATATGTCCATCATATGATATCATCATCAAACATGTGGGACCATAAATCATCATCAATAATCATCCATACATGGTCCACATCATCACGGATCCCAATAATATATAATCAAGATAAATCACATCAGTAGATTAAGACAATGTTTCTCTAATCATTCCCACAGCTAAGCTCAAAGTATAAATTCCATTCAGTGGCATTAATCAAGTTAATATATTCCGTGGTTATATAAAATTACTTGCACCATAGTTCAAATGACAAACTCACCCATTGGACATGGTCAAACTGCTAGTGAAGGATGAAGGCTAGGAGCAAGGTTGGGCCAAGGGTTTGACTTGTCTAACTTAACTCAAAAATACTTTGGACTGGGAAAAGGGGGAAGCTACAAACTCTGTGCTGGACAAAAGAACACGGGGGATGGCTGTGCCTCACAAATGGATAAGTTGTTTAGAGAGTGTTTATTCAACTTAGGCATCATGTCTACATCAAGTTGATCCAGGTTCATTAGGATCATTCAATTTTATTTCCATGGCCTTTTTGGCCTACATAACCCTTCGGATTTCAGATGTGCTGAGAAGCACAACTAGTTGCAGCTTGCATCCAGGGCATGTTTTTCATGTATTTATACAAGGTCAGCAATTGTTTAGATATAGCTTTTAAGAACTATTGCTTTTTGGACCTTTTTTATACTCTTCAAGGAGTATATTTTATTTTTAGCTTTTCACTGCTCTTGCCCTTTTTGTTTCCATGGGCGAATTTTTAGTTTCCATAGGTAGAACATGAGCTTTCAGTTTTAGCCAACAACATCTCAAGTGACTAGGGGGAGTTCGAGCCAAGGCCTACAATCCAACTCACCAAAGGCAAGTTCTGTCACCAACTCAGAGCCAAGACACTGAATAAACAGGGATGCGGTCCAAACACAGAGGTAGAAAAATAGGGAAGTCCTCAGTATCAGAAAGTCAAATGAGACAAGTCAGGGTTTAAAGTCAAACAGGAAGGTCATGTATGGATGGAGACAAGTGGATATGGAGCCTACACTAGCAGACAACTGGTGTCGGGAAAGACCACGTCTATGTAAGGTGAAATACCAGTAAGTTTTGTTAGATGACCTAAAAGTGCAAGCAATTGTCCATTTTATGATTTACAGTTCGTTTTAAATAGTTTGCCACATCAGGAATAATATACCAAGCACATGCTATAATCATGACTAAATCAACAAGCTAATAATCCACTGTCAGTGAGAACATATCCATAGATCATACAACATCATCATAATAGCAATCATCATGCATCATCTGAAACACTGCTGAAATACATCTCTAGGCACTGAACTGAAACTGTAATGGGATAAGTGGTCACATCAGTCATCAAATCTGAACTCTCAAGGCTCAGCCTTGACACAAGGTCATATACAAATCTGAATAATATACTGCTCTGATCAAGAGTGATCCATAATATATAGCCATGCTCTGGAATAATGTAAGCTCTGGAATGTGCAGATATCTGCTGTACAAGAATAGTAGCCCTGCTACTATGGTGTGATAACATCTGGCTCCAGCTGGGACAAGTGCTCTAAGGGGGAGAGCGCTTGAGAACCTCAGAATCTCTGGTCTCGAACAGCTCTGCGTCAATCTTCAATCCAGCACTGCACCATCCTTGCTTTCAGCTTTTATCTTGCACCTGTTCCTGCTCTCACAAACACTAGAATACCATCATGGAGCATGTATGGGACAAATATAAAATAAAACTGAAAATGACTTCTATTCTAAAACATAAACTGACATGCGCCAAAATATAAATATAAACTAACATGGCATATATTATTCATTTATCATTTTTATTACTGTGCAGGAGGAAAAAGAGCATTTCTTCAAGCAGGCGATCTCAACTTGCACAGGCAGCCAAAAATAGAAATGCCAACTACAATTTCTTAAATGCATGCAGGAGAAGAGACAAGCTTAGGAAGGAGCAAGGCTCAACTCAATAAAACAGAAAAACAAGCAGACACTCCAAGCAGAAAAGAAAAGGGGCAATACTCTATCACACAGAAAAAGAAAAAGCACACAAATCCTACTGCTCAAGTGAGCTTATTTGGTCCTACCTACCCTAATCTAACCATTTAGCACAAATGTTAGGTAAAATCATAAATCCAGTGCAACCATTCATCAAATAAGTTAATGATTCTTATTTGATTTTTTATGATAAAGCAAGTCAAGATTGGATTAAAGATTACTGAATTTGAGAGCACAATCTTCCTGACTTGTTTAGAAATTGAAGAAGGATTTGAATGGAGCAAAATGAAATCATGCCAAGGAGAATATTGACTGAAGCAGACATCCTCCATCAAAGAACTGATAGGATCATAAAATTTATGCAAATGATTGTTTAAATCTGATGGAGGGAAAACATATGGCATTTGATTTAATGAACTACTTTCCTCATTTACTTTACTTGCATATTCAATACAGTTCTCCTTGGGACTGATGATCAAATAAAAACCAAGTGGGGACAAATCAAGGCTTGAAAGACGAAAAATCAAAACTAGACCCACTTGATGCTCAAAAATGGAGAAAAGATGAAATTGATTTTTAAACACCTTTTCTAGCCACCAAGAATGATTGATAATTTGACAACAAGCATCATTGTTCCAAGGTGACTGAAAAGGGAAATGAAGTGCTTTTTCTCCAATCATGCAATCGTGCTTATACTTCCTATTGAAAAAATCCAAGGCAAAAATTTGACTAGAGCACCAACCCAAAGATGATTGAAAGAGTTGGGAAGGGAGGGTGGATTGCAAATATGAAAATTCTCCCAAATGAATAAATAAGTTTGACTTTGGATTTTGACAAAAGAAAGCACTCTTTACTCTAGGAATGATTTCAAACATTTGAGGAACAAATTGAGGACAAGATTCTAAATTTAAGAAATGAATGAAGCTATCTTGACTAAGGATGGAAAAAGAAAAATTTAAAGACTCAATATAAGAAGTAGAACAAGGATTAGAGCATCTAGTGTGATTCACTAATTCATCCTCCTCTGTTGATTCATCATTAAATTCATATGAGGACAAATGATCATTTTTATTTAATTTGTCAGGGAGAAAATTAACAAGCTCATTTAAAATATCCTGATTATTTGCACAATGATCATGTGAAATCACCACTAACGGATCTTGGTCAATGTCCTTACTTTCTTCTTCTTCAATAAGGTGATAAGGAATTGGATGATCAATAAAGCTAGAATGACTAATGAGTTCCTCCGGAGGAAGAACTTCAATAGAATTGTTGACTAAAGGCTCATCCTCAGAAATTTCCTCAAGATCATGACTAGGGCTACCTAAAAAGGAATTTGAAAACTTATGATTTATACAATGATTATGGATTTGACTTTCAATTGACTCAAAAGTGGAAGACTTATCCTCAAAAGAAATTGGGCAGGAGGGGTCATCTTCGGATGTTGACAATTCACTTGATGTTTGATTATTAACAGATTCAACAATAGGATCAAAAAGGGGAAGGTTTTGATTTGAAAAATATATATCATCGGATTCACTTCCCCATCTTTCTAAGAAACTTTGCTCAAACATGTCATAACCGGAAATGCTATTGGACTTCAAATTTAAGAACCAGATCTCAGCTCTTTCTTTGAAGGACGAAGCCAATAGTTTCATACACACATCCTCATGGGTTATGGATAAATCTTTAATAATTTCCCTAAAAAGTTCAAGGTGTCTTTTAGCAGATACTTCATGACTTCCATCAAATTTAGACAACCTTTCACAGGCTTGATGAGGGATGTGATGAGGATACCCAACAATTTTTGAAAAGTCAAAAACTTTCAAACGACCAAAAGTCCTAGGCCGCTCAGAAGCAGCCATTTTATTTTTTTATATATTTTTTTAAAACCAAGAACTTAAATACCAAATGATGCACCCCATGGGTTCTAGATAATGATAGGATCGATCACCAGTGGAGTCGCTTATGGAGTCGCCAGGTAGATTTTAAAACTCTTCTACCAAGATGTATGTCGTTTAAAGTGCAAGGAAAGAGTGAGACAAAACAGGTATATTGAACCAAGGTAGGCCCCTACCTCCCCGGCAACGGCGCCAAAAATGTTATCACACAACTTGTAGTTGCCCCTAGAGGTATCCCATCCGGGACGGTAGAGGAGTTAGGCAACTAAAGAGGTGACCTAAGAGATGCCACGGTTCCCTATGCAATGTGGGAGTCACGTCAACCGAGGCACTCTTCGCTTTAGGTCAAGGTATAACTAGACCAAGGGGGAGACCCTATACCCCTATCACAGTTGATTGGACCCAAGCAAAGGTTTCAAAGGGTGAATAAATAATAAGTTACGGAAACCAATGCAAGGCTAAGTGGACCTAATGTTTAAGGTATGGTTGAAGGTGGTATCATGGATAGTTAGTGTTTCAACCTATGTATGGTTTAGGCCACTTAATGGGGTATGATTATTAAGTATAGTACCATGTGTTTACACAAGTGGGTCTTGTTGCCTTGGGAAGTGTGAAATGGTTCTAAGTGGGCCCACAAGGTGAATTTAAGTATGAAGATGGTACTATAGGCTAGATCTAGGTTAGATCTACAAGTTAGAGTTGGTTCTAGGATTACCCATGTGCTAGATCTAGGGTTTGACACTAATCCCAAGAAGTGCGCCTTGCTTGGAGAAGGACTAGTGCCTTGTTGGATGGGCTAATGGGGTCAAGAAGGATGTCAAAGTGTAGATCGGAACACCTAGAAGCCAAGTCAAGTGGTTTGGATGAGATCCAATGGTTGGATCTTGCTAGATCTAGGTTTTTAGGTGATGACCAAAAGTGGACCACAATTCCTTAAAACAAGGAATGCAATCCCCAAGGTGGATCGGGACAAAAGGATAGTCTAGACCTAGGTTTCAAGGAATGGGCATTCCAAATCCACAAAAATCTCCAACACCCACTTCCTAGAAGTGGTCCAACTCAAAACTCCCAAGGGGTGCGACTTTCTCAAGGAGAGGCAAAAAGGGGGTTTGGTGGACCAAACCAAGTCCAATGGCCACCAAAATGTAGATCCGGGGTGTTAGTACCCCGATCTATGTTCCTTCAAAGTTTCAAGTGAATCCAATGGGTAGATCTTAGTAGATCTAAGTTTTTAGGTACCAAGAAGATCAAAAGGGGGTTTCAACCCCTCAAATCATGGAGAGATGTCCACAAGGTAGTTTTCACCAAAGTAATGACATGGGTTTAGGTTATCAAGTGTCTAGATGCCAAATCATGTGAGATCTCACCTACCCATGTGCTAGATCTAGCCCAACAAGCCTCTCTCAAGGAAGTGCGCTTTAGGTCAAGGAGAGCTTTTTGTCTTAGAAAATGGATCAATTCTTAGCCAATCACCACCAAACTATAGATCCAACTAGGGGTGGATGCTATAGAGGTGGGTTTTCAATATCTTTTCAAAATGAGGGCTAGATCTAAGTAGATCTAAGAAATACCAAAAATTTGGGGTTTTGATTTAATTAGGGTTTTATGACCAATGAAGATAGAATGGATGAAAGAGACACATACCTTGTAGATCTTACCTCAATTGCTTATGGCCACCTTGCAAGTTGATAGCATTCTCCTATGTTTATATTCAAGAGTGAGATCCAAGTGCTCCAACCAATTCTCCCTTCTCCAAGATAGCCAAATCGTCCTCCTCCTACAAGACAAGATCAAAGAAACAAGTCAAGCAAGATGATTATGAAAATGGTAGAGAGATGTAATAGAAAGCATCAACTATGTCACGAAGATACAATAATGATACTCCCTGTCACAAGATCAACCCAAGAGAGAATATGTGGATCCCTCCAACAATAACCCTCCAAAGTCGCCCTCCTCTCTCCAATTCGACTTTCCTGTCAAAAGGTTAGCAAAAACACAAAGATCCACAATGATACATAGAAGAGATACTTTATATTCAATATGCAAGAGAATCCACAAGCCAAGAGAGATGTGCTCCACAAAAAATCTTCTATTCCAATATTCCAGAGCTCCAAAGGTGAGCTATACAATGGGGGGTCTCCTCCTTATATAGGATAATAAAGACCAAAACCCTATACCACTCTACAATACTACATCAAATGAGTGGTTGAGATTATAAGATCTCATCATACAATCAATGGCTAGGATGAATCCATAACAATATATCACATGGATCACTCAACATAACAATAGCGCCCTCACTAAGTGGTACAATGGAGGGTGACGTCATCCCACAAGAGGGGTATAAAGTACAATAATCCACCTCATGATGACTAGGACATGATAAAATAAGCACATGGTGGGGCTAGGAGGTATAAATCCTTGCTAGCTCACCCCAAGGCACAATAAAATAATAAAATATGTCCAATATAATGACAATGACCAAAACTGTCCTCAGAATCCATGACAGTCGAGCAGTAAATGTCCTCCTGTGATCAATCTGGAGATACCCACATGGTGAAAACTGACTGGAAGATAGTGAGATCACCCTGGAAGACCTCTGTGAAAACCAAATGCCAAAACCTTGCCTCAATTGCCCAAATCGATTTCTTCAATGACCACTTTATCCCATTTTTTTACTGCCTCGGGAACTGTAAAAGTGCCAAAACTGCCTCCTAGGGTGCTAGCGCTGTCAATCTGAGCCCACCAGGCTCTCCGGGAGGGGGGATAAATGGTAACAACAAGTGGCTGGACCACCCCCTCCATCATCAGCGCCCTAGGTGAACTGGCTTCTCGGGGCCCCTGCTGCTCAGGCTAGGAAATCAGCCCCAAATCTGATCAACAAGTGTAAAACTGCATCAATCACTGTCAGAAGTGCCCGGAACTGAAAGATAAGTGTCTCAATGGATCCAGAAGACCCAAATCCACTAGGAATGAGTACTCATACACCCTGGGTTGCCCTAATGGGCCAGCTGTAGGGTCCACCATATATGGACAATGTATAATCTGCTGATTTGTAATAATAATAACCTGCTGAACTGGATCAAACATCATCTGTATCATATGTCCATCATATGATATCATCATCAAACATGTGGGACCATAAATAATCATCAATAATCATCCATACATGGTCCACATCATCACGGATCCCAATAATATATAATCAAGGATAAATCACATCAGTAGATTAAGACAATGTTTCTCTAATCATTCCCACAGCTAAGCTCAAAGTATAAATTCCATTCAGTGGCATTAATCAAGTTAATATATTCCGTGGTTATATAAAATTACTTGCACCATAGTTCAAATGACAAACTCACCCATTGGACATGGTCAAACTGCTAGTGAAGGATGAAGGCTAGGAGCAAGGTTGGGCCAAGGGTTTGACTTGTCTAACTTAACTCAAAAATACTTTGGACTGGGAAAAGGGGGAAGCTACAAACTCTGTGCTGGACAAAAGAACACGGGGGATGGCTGTGCCTCACAAATGGATAAGTTGTTTAGAGAGTGTTTATTCAACTTAGGCATCATGTCTACATCAAGTTGATCCAGGTTCATTAGGATCATTCAATTTTATTTCCATGGCCTTTTTGGCCTACATAACCCTTCGGATTTCAGATGTGCTGAGAAGCACAACTAGTTGCAGCTTGCATCCAGGGCATGTTTTTCATGTATTTATACAAGGTCAGCAATTGTTTAGATATAGCTTTTAAGAACTATTGCTTTTTGGACCTTTTTTATACTCTTTGAGGAGTATATTTTATTTTTAGCTTTTCACTGCTCTTGCCCTTTTTGTTTCCATGGGCGAATTTTTAGTTTCCATAGGTAGAACATGAGCTTTTAGTTTTAGCCAACAACATCTCAAGTGACTAGGGGGAGTTCGAGCCAAGGCCTACAATCCAACTCACCAAAGGCAAGCTCTGTCACCAACTCAGAGCCAAGACACTGAATAAACAGGGATGCGGTCCAAACACAGAGGTAGAAAAATAGGGAAGTCCTCAGTATCAGAAAGTCAAATGAGACAAGTCAGGGTTTAAAGTCAAACAGGAAGGTCATGTATGGATGGAGACAAGTGGATATGGAGCCTACACTAGCAGACAACTGGTGTCGGGAAAGACCACGTCTATGTAAGGTGAAATACCAGTAAGTTTTGTTAGATGACCTAAAAGTGCAAGCAATTGTCCATTTTATGATTGACAGTTCGTTTTAAATAGTTTGCCACATCAGGAATAATATACCAAGCACATGCTATAATCATGACTAAATCAACAAGCTAATAATCCACTGTCAGTGAGAACATATCCATAGATCATACAACATCATCATAATAGCAATCATCATGCATCATCTGAAACACTGCTGAAATACATCTCTAGGCACTGAACTGAAACTGTAATGGGATAAGTGGTCACATCAGTCATCAAATCTGAACTCTCAAGGCTCAGCCTTGACACAAGGTCATATACAAATCTGAATAATATACTGCTCTGATCAAGAGTGATCCATAATATATAGCCATGCTCTGGAATAATGTAAGCTCTGGAATGTGCAGATATCTGCTGTACAAGAATAGTAGCCCTGCTACTATGGTGTGATAACAGGTCTATTCCACTGGTGGGCCACAAGTTCACTCAGGATCTAGATTTTATCATTTTTTTTACAAACTCAAACACCCCCTCGCTTTCCCGAAGTAGGGTTTTAGGATAAGGGCTTGCCCAAGTACTGGCCTGAAAAGAGACTCTTGGGGCTTGAAAAGATAAAATTTTGGTTCCTAAAAAAACTTAAAATTTTCCAAGGTCTTCTCCCATATGCTCTATGGCCAACTTGTAGCTCAGTCTGATCATGTTGGTATACATCAGAAAGGGGAAGATGACTAGTAATAGGTTCTAACACCACCCCAATAAACAAACCTTCTTGTGAAAATCCGACACAACACAAATATTCTTTTGTTGTGGGGAAATTTTCAAAGGACTTGGGATAAAACTGGATAGTGACCTCTTGGAAACCGTTAGGCTTGCCCTCGTTGGTATAGCATCTGAACACCTCCTCGAGACTCCGATTCAGCCTAAGTCTAAGTGAAGAGCTACACATTAGAATTCCGAACATGTTCCCTGTACCTTTGCGTATATTGGGAACCCACCAGCCCTAATAAAAAGATCATTACCATAATAAAGTTAAAATAAATCAAGAACAATCACACACCATTTCTTTTTCAGCTCATGCATCTATTTTTACTCCATTATAAGGCACTGGTTTATATTGTTTCATTTCAAGTGGTTGATGAATGTTGTAAATGATGATGATAATAATGAATATTTGCAAATGATGTATTGATGAATGATGTTTTATTTTATATAAATGTATGTTGCATTATCTTGGTTTCAAAAATATTTCTAACTCCTATATTAGATACCATAGTTTGTTTTCATTTTTAGGGTCCACCCCCCTGGCTTCGCTAGGAAAGCCTAGACGGAGGAGTCGAGTCTCAGGTAACAGCACTTGACTCTGGCTTGCCCCCAAGGCCACACCAGCAGCTTGAAGACTTTTGTTGCATTTTTCCAAGTGTGGAACCAGGCGGCAACATTTTAGCGTCGTTGTCGAGGATAAGTCTTTCTATTCCCGGAATACGACTTTTGAGTTTTCCTTTTTGTTTTTGCTTTGTTTGATGTATGTAGTGAATTTTTTAAATTGACTAAGAACATCTAGCGACTTCATTGTCAACAAATTTACCAAGGCGTTTTTTAAGAAGGAATCCTCAAAGCTTGCGTCAGTTCTTTCCCGAGCCCGAAAAGGTTTACCATAGAACGAAAAGTAAGCTATCTTCTGATAGCTTACCTTTGAGGAACTTGGTTCTCAGTCAATTTCTGATATTCACCTTTTATTTTCAGAAAATAATTTGAATAATCCCCCTATTAAAATGGCTGAGTTTGTTCCTTATGATTTTACTGCTATAGTTGGTTATCCTCATGATGTTCCAGAAAATGCTATTGATAAATTGCCATCTTTTCAAGGAAACAATGCTATTAATGCTAATTCTCATATAACTCGTTTTTGCCACTGTTTTGACAAATGGTGTTTGAATGCCAAGCATGAAGATGTGAAAATGAAGTTATTTGCTTTATCTTTGGAAGATGATGCTTATGAATGGTTCAATAAGTTGGTAGCTGACAAGTATAAAACCTACAAAGAAATTGAAACTGCTTACCTTACAAAATGGGGGGACATCAAAGAAGACCGCTACCTTCTAGCTGCCTTGACCAACACTAAAAAGAAAGAAAATGAGACAATGGAAGAATTTAACAAGAAATTCAATGAAATTGTGGCAAGACTTCATGCTGATATCAAGCCACCTGATAATTCCATTCTCATTTACTACATGGAGGCTTTTGATGGAGAATTGAAATATCAATTGAATGATAAAGAGCCCACCAATCTAAAAAGGGCCATGGAAATTGCCGAGAAAATTGATAGGAATATGCTAAATTGTGGCAAGTCTCATCTTCCTGGTTTCACAAGGGCAAATGTTCCTATGAAGCAAAATGAGAGTAAAGAAAAGACCATTAATGCTAAGATTAAGGATCCTTGAAAGGAACCTTTGAAAGAAATTGCTCAACTCTTGAAAGAAGTTGTTTCAAATCAAGCTTCCAACATGACTGCCATATAGAACAGGTTGATCTCCATTGAAAGATCTCAAAACAACCAAGTCTCAAGCCAGTATGTGCCTAAGCCTCAGTATGCTCCTAGGCCTCAATTCCAAAGAAAAGCACCCTTTCAAGATCAAAGGACCCCAAATCCTTTGGAAACTGCAAATGTTGTTTCAGAAGAAATTCCTCCTTTTTGTAGAGCATGTGACAATTTCCATGAAGAGTCTACATGTGTTGTGTTTAAATGGTCAATTGAACAAAATACGTCAGAAGCCAGTAGCAGTGTCAGATTAGCAAGCGAGCCTGAGAACCAGCCTGAGTATATCAATGTTGTGGGCCAAGCTCACCCTGTCTCCAAAGAAACTTGGGAACAAGCTAAACATTACAGTCAAGAGAAGGATAAAGCAACTCATAGATTTGGTGAGATGCCTCCACCAGAAAAGATCCTAGAAATGTCAAGGTTCAAAGGTTTAACTTATCAAAAGAAGGACAATGTTGGAACATCAAACTCAAATCCTAATATTCCTAAGGTAACACCTTCTCCCAACTCTAAAAAGCTTCATGTTGATTTGGCTCATTGGTTGTCTTCTGCAAAGATTCCTGTTCTTGTTACTGACCTTATCAAAATTCCAAGCTTAAAAGAAGATCTTATGAAGGTAATAGATCATCCTCAACAAGAAAAAGCTAAGGCTCCAATTGACTCAAAGAAAGTGACTCCTAGCAAGACTAGAGAAGAACCTAAGCTTCAAAAGATAGTCAATCATGAAGATGATCCTGTTATTTTGCATAGCTTAGATCCTAAAAAAGAATATCACCCTCCTTTCTACATCTCCTTGCTTGTCAATGATATGCTTTTGCACAACTGCATGTTGGATTTTGGGGCTTCTTCAAATGTTATGACCGAGAAGGTTATGGATCAATTGGGCTTAAGAACAACTAGACCCAATCACAATGTGTGTGCCATGGATTCAAGGGAGGTTGATACTATTGGTATCATCCTAAATTTCCCTGTTAGGTTGGCCAAGTACCCCCATGTCCATTTGACTATGGATGTCTTAGTGATTGATGTGTCAGACAATTGGGGAATGCTTTTATCAAGAAAGTGGGTTGCATCTTTAGGAGGTGACATAAGGATGGATTGGTCGTATGCTACTATTCCTGCATCAAAACATACAACGGTTAAGTTATATAATGAACAAGCTAGAAAAATCCATGTTGAAAACCCACAGAATCTTGCTAATGAGTTTGTGCATGAAACAGACAACTTTGGAAACTATGCTATCTTATCAAATTTCATAGCGCCTTTTAAGGAAGTATCTAAAGATGAAAAGAAAGATGAGGTATGGAGGATGAATTTTGATGGTGCTTTTTCTAGATATGGAAAAGGAGTTGGGATTGTTATAACTTCTCCCTCTAAGCAAACCTTTAAATTTGCTTTTAGACTTGAGTTTGATGCATCAAATAATGTGGCTGAGTATGAGACAATTTTGCAAGGGTTAGAAATTGCCAAAGACATGGGGATTAAAATTTTATCTATTAAAGGTGATTCTAACTTAGTGGTTGCCCAAGTTAAAAACATATTTGCTTGCAAAAGTGAAAGGTTGAAAAAGTATAGGAATGCTATCTGGGACACTATCGAATGGTTTGATGCTTTAAATATCATGGCAGTTCCTAGAGAAGAAAACACTGAGGCAGATCAACTAGCTGTGGCAGCTTCTAACACTTCAACCAACTAAGGAATTATTAAAGGGTAATGGGAAATTTGAGATCAACTTTAGACCTTTAATTCCAGACAACATAAATCATTGGCAAGTGTTTGATAATGACAAGCAAATTCTCAACTTCATTCATAATCTTCAAGAGTTTTCACATTGTAAAATATCCTATCAAGAAGAAGGCAAAGAGTATCAGGAAGAAGAGGATCAACCAAGGAATAAAATTCCCAAAAGCATCACCCGGCTAGAGCAGCTTTTTGATAGACAAGATGGCCATAAAAAGAAAAAGAATTCAATAAAACCAGGGGAGTTTATTGAAATAAACATAGGAACTGAAACAGAACCAAAAATGATAAAAATTGGAAAAGGAACATCTGAAAAAGAAAGAAAAGACTTGATTGATTTGGTTCATGAATATAGGGATGTATTTGCTTTTAACTATGATGAACTTAAAGCATATCGAGAGGATGTTTTTCAACATGCAATCCCTTCCAAACCAGATGCTAAGCCTTTTCACCAAAAATTGAGGCGAAAAAATCCCAAGTTGGCCCCCATGGTTTACAAAGAACTTCAAAAGATGTTGGCAGCAGGCATCATTGCTCCAACAAGACATTCTACATGGTGTTCTAACTTGGTTGTTGTTAGAAAAAAGAATGGGGATATCAGATTGTGTATTGATTTCAAAAACTTGAACTTGGCATGCATGAAAGATAACTATCCTTTGCCAAACATGGACACTTTGCTTCAAAAGATAACTGGATCTGGTATGAGGTCATTTCTTGATGGGTTCTCTAGATATAACCAGGTGTTAATAAACAAAGAGGATCAGCATAAAACTACTTTTACTACACCTTGGGGTACCTTCATGTACCTTAGAATGCCTTTTGGTCTTACAAATGTTGGTGCTACCTTTCAACGTGCTATGGATGTTGCTTTTAATGGGTTAATTGGTAAAATAATTGAAATATATCAAGATGATCTAACGGTGTATTCTAAGGAAAGATCAGATCATGTTGGTCATCTCAGAAAGATTTTTGAGAGATGTAGAAAATATGGCATATCATTAAATCTAGCTAAATCTGTGCTTTATGTTGATGAGGGCAAACTATTGGGGCATATTATCACTAAGGATGGTGTGAAAGTTGATCTTGAAAGAGTTGAGGCCATTAGGAAGGTTCCTATCCCTACCAATGTCAAAGCTCTCCAGTCCTTTAATGGCCAAATTAATTTCATCAGAAGATTTATTCCAAATTTAGCTGAACTAATGAAGCCCTTGCAGCTCTTACTTAAGAAAAATGCTAAGTTTGAATGGACTAAACAAGGGAAAGAAGCTTTCTCAGGTATCAAGGACGCCATATCTAGATCCCCTATGTTGATAAGCCCTGATTAATCCAAGGAATTCCATGTCTTTTCCTTTGCTTCTGAACATACTATTGCTGGAGTTTTACTTCAAAAAAATGACCAAGGTCAACAACAACCCATAGCTTTCTTCAGTAAAGCTTTACAAAATTCAAAACTTAAGTATACTATAATGGAGAAGCAAGCTTATGCCCTTGTTAAGTCTTTGAACATTTCAGAATATACATTGGGTATTCCAAAGTTGTGGGTTATGTTCCTCATACTGCTGTTGAAGATATACTAGCTCAACAGGATTGCCTTGGTATAAGGGGTAAGTGGGTATCCAAAATACAAGAGTATGACTTGGAGATCAAACCTACCGAGTTAATCAAAGGTCAAGGTCTTGCACGCATGATGACAGAAAGCAATGAGAAAGCTGTAGGAATGATTTGCCAAAATAATGAGTCAGCACCTATCATATCTGAAGAGCTTCAAAGATTAAGTCAAACACAATGGTATTCCGACATTATCTACCTTCTTAACAATTTTGCTTATCCTGAAGATCTTGTTGGTCACAAAAGAAGGTCTCTAAGACTTAAATCCACTAAGTATTGTATAACTCAAAATGGATTAGGTTGGAGAAATCCTGATGGCTTAGTTCTTAGATGTGTTGATGAACCAGATTCCAAAAAGCTTCTGGTTGAATTTCATACAGGATTTTGTGGTGGGCATTATGCAGCAGACACCACAGCCCACAAGATCCTTAGATAAGGTTACTATTGGCCCACTTTGTTTACTAATGTGCATAAGGTTGTCAGATCTTGTCCCCAATGTCAGTTGTTCACTGGGAAACAAAAGTTGGCAACTTTACCTCTTGAGCCAGTAGTTGTTCAAGCCCCTTTCCAACAATGGGGTCTTGATTTTATCGGTCAGTTTAAGGAAAATTCAAGCAATGGTCATACCTGGATCCTAACTACCACCGATTATTTCACCAAGTGGGTGGAGGAAATCCCCACTAAGTATGCAACAGATAAAGTAGTTATGGACTTTCTTGAAAATCATATCATAAGTACATTTGGGGTGCCATCCAAGATAACAAGTGACAATGGTCCTAGCTTTAGTTCCATGGCTTTTTCTTCATTTTGCTTCAAGTATGGTATAATCATTTCCCACTCATCCAACTATTATCCCCAAGGAAATGGATTGGCTGAATCAACCAACAAAACCTTAATGAACATTTTAAAGAAGACTGTTGGGGATAACAAGAGGTCTTGGGATTCTAAGATAAAATTTGCTATATGGGCTGACAGAATAACACAGAAATGTGCTACCGGGAAAACTCCTTTTCAATTGGTTTATGGTTTAGAAGCTTCTGTTCCCATTCATATTCAGTTGTCGGTATATCTGATGTTGCATGATTATGATCCAAATGATGATGGTAGGAAGAACAAAATTGAACAGATTATGAAGTTAGATGAGACCAGAAGAAAAGCCTTAGACCAAAGTATCAGAAATCAAGACAGGGTTAAGAGGACTTTTGACAGATCTGCTAAGCCTAAAGACTTCCAGCCAGGGGATTGGGTCCTTTTATGGGATAAGCGAAGGGATAAGCCAGGAAAGCATGGAAAGTTTGATAGCCTATGGTTGGGACCATATGTTGTATTTGAACCAGCAGGGGTTAATTCTTTCTTCCTTTGCACTATGGACGGAGAAAGATTGACTCTACAAGTCAATGGACAACATCTCAAGCTATTCTTCAAAGAAGATCTTCTAATGCCCATGGGGGCAGATTGACAACAGGGCCATTTCTAAACCTTTGCCTTGCATTTTGTACATTATGTTTTTGTATATGATTGATGTATATTAGTTTCATTTACTTGTTTTAGTTTTATTTTTAAATAATATTGCAACTTATGTTTCATTTGGCAAAAATATGTGGGACTGGTGCATTCTAGTTTTCATGCAGGAACCAGAGATTCTTGGATTCTCGCATACTCTCTTTAATTGAGAGAATCAGATCGAGTACGCGTCCCGCAGTTGGAGCCAGATGTTGCCAACTAACTTGTACTTGGTTGGATTATCAAGCGAGCGGGCAAAGTTGAACATGTTACATGTTCATTTTTTATGATTTGATGTCCAGCAGGCCTTTTAAAGGCCCCCTTTTTTAATTTTTTCCACATGTCCATGGCCCTGCAGGGTTTGTAATAAAATGTACTAGCATGGTGTTTTGTAAAGGACTTGGTTCCCTAGGACTTTTTGACTAAGTCAAGTATTCCAAGGAGTTTTTTCACCTATTAATTATGTCTTGCATTAGTGCATAACATAATTTTTGGGTTTTTCTCCTACTCCTCCAAAGTTGGAATGTCTGGGGAGGTTAACCGGCCTTAGGGGATTGTTAAAGTCCATGGGTCAATGTATATGAACATGCTAGACATTGATTTTGAGTCATATGGACATGTGCTAAGTCCCCCTAGCTAGTTTTTTAATTTTCGGCGAAAAGTTTTTTTTGCGTAAATGAGCCATTTTTTAATGGTTTCATTAAAAAATATTGTAATTGGCCTAGAAGTGGCATCTGGAGGTCTTTTTTGCCTTAGGGATACTTGTTTTCCAACTCAGAGCGCTCCCTAACCCCTAAACCCACTTTTTCTAATGTTTGGGTGCTTAATTTTTCACCTATGCCCAAAAAACCCAAAAAAGTCATAAAAGTCATAAAAAAATAAAAAAATGAAAAAATGACTTGAAAAATAATTGATTTTTGAAGCAATTAAATGTCTGATTTGGACCAACATGTATCAAGGAGCATTATGGGTTGTTTGCTATGACGAATGGGCAGACAAATAAGTGGGAGTAACTCCCACATTAACTTGGGCGCATTTGCTAGAGTGGTAGATGGCAGCCCAATACATGGGCTGTCATGTGAGCTTGTTTTCAGCTGAATACTGCTGTGTTTTTGGGCAGCTAGGATAGAGGAGTGGCAGCCCCTTTTGCTCCACCAATCGTGCCACTCCCTCCACCACTCTCTCCTCATGCTTGGGCGCCCTCCTCTTGCTCTTTTTCTATAAATTGGAGAGCTTTAGCCCCATTGTGCTTTAGTTGGAGAGTGAGGAGGAATGCTATTGTAATCTTGTTCTATCTTTGATTTAATAAAAGAAGACTTTGGATGTCAGCTTGTGTTGTGCCATTGATGAGTGGATGTACCACCTTATGTATTGTCAAGGTAACTTGTGCATAGGCTTCAATTTTCATAGGTGTTGTGTACTCATTAGAAAGATTGTTACTGATTTATGAGATAGGATGTTCCAATTTGTTTATTGAAATAGTTTTGTTATCACACAACTTGTAGTTGCCCCTAGAGGTATCCCATCCGGGACGGTAGAGGAGACAGGCAACTAAAGAGGTGACCCAAGAGATGCCACGGTTCCCAATGCAATGTGGGAGTCACGTCAACCGAGGCACTCTTCACTTTAGGTCAAGGTGTAACTAGACCAAGGGGGAGACCCTATACCCCAATCACAGTTGATTGGACACAAACAAAGGTTTCTAAGGGTAGGTAAAGGATGAGTTACGGAAACCAATGCAAGGCTAAATGGACCTAAGAGTTAAGGAATGGTTGATGGTGGTGTAATGGAAAGTTAGTGTTTCAACCTATGTATGGTTTATGCCACATGATGGGGTATGATTACTAGGTATAGTACCATGTGTTTGCACAAGTGGGTCTAGTTTCTTGGGAAGTGTGAAATGGTTCTAGATGGACCCACAAGGTGAAGTTAGGTGTGAGGATGGTACTATAGGTTAGATCTAGGCTAGATCTATAAGTTGGAGTTGGTTCTAGGATTACCCATGTAATAGATCTAGGGTTTGACACTAATCCCAAGGAGTGCGCCTTGCTTGGGGAAGGACTAGTGCCTTGTTGGATGGGCTAATGGAGTCAAGAAGGATGTCAAAGTGTAGATCGGGACACCTAGAAGCCAAGTCAAGTGGATTGGATGAGATCCAATGGTTAGATCTTACTAGATCTAGGTTTTTAAAAGATGACCAAAAATGGACCACAATCCCTTAAAACAAGGAATGCAATCCCCAAGGCAGATCTTGACGAAAGGACAGTATAGACCTCGGTTTCAAAGCATGGACATTCCAAATCCACGAAAATCTCCAACACCCCCTTCCTAGAAGTGGACCAACTCAAAAAATCAAGGGGGTGCGATTTGCTCAAGGAGGGTCCAAAAATGGGTTATGGTGGACCAAATCAAGTCCAATGGCCACCAAATTGTAGATCCGGGATGCTAGTGCCCCGATCTATGTATCTTCAAAATTTCAAGTGAATTGAATGGCTAGATCTTAGTAGATCTAAGTTTTAAGGTACCAAGAAGATCAAAAGGGGGTTTCAACCCCTTAAAACATGGAGAGATATCCACAAGGTAGTTTTCACCAAAGTAAAGATGTGGGTATAGGTTATCAAGTGTCTAGAATCCAAATCAAGTGGGATCTCACCTACCCATGTGCTAGATCTAACCCAACAAGCCTCTCTTAGGAAAATCGATTTAGGTTCAAGAGGGCTTTTTGCATTGAAAAGTGTGTCAATTTTTAGCCAATCACCACCAAACTATAGATCCAACTAGGGGTGGATCCTATAGAGGTGGGTTTTTAATATCTTTTCAATTGCAAGGCTAGATCTAACTAGATCTGAAAAATACCAAAAACAAGGGTTTTAATTTGATTAGGGTTTTTATGATCTAGAAATTATGGAAGATTCAAGGAAGAGAAGATCATACCTCTTGGGACATACCTGGATGAAGAGATGAATGCTAGTTGAGACGAGGATTACTTTGCCAAAGATCAAATGGAGAATTGTTGAAGCCCTCTTGCCAAATCGATTTTTCCAAGCCACATATAATTCCTTCTAACCTGTCAAGCCAAGGAGCAAAGCATCAATCAGTTTAACAAATTGAAGGTAGATACAAGCAAGAGAGAGAAAAACATAGAATAGTTGACACAAAGGCAAAACTACTCCCTGTCAAACCCAAAACGACTTCTTCCAAGCTTGAAGGGCAAGCCTCCCCACCAATTCGCACTTGTCAAAGTCGCCCTCTCAACCTGCAAATAAAGTATGGCAAATATGCAAGATAGCTACAATAGATCCTCCAGTGCAATGGACAATAGCATTTACAATCGAAACAACCAACATTCACTCCAATCCAAGCATGTACTCCAAAAGATAGAAATTTTATTCCAAGAGCCAAGAGCCAAAAATCTCTAGATGAATTTTACAATGAGAGGCTCCCTCCTTAAATAGGAAGGGGAGAGAGTACAATCATAACCACTTTTTACATGAGTGGCTAAGATTAAAAGATCTCAAGATCTAATCAATGGATAACAATAAATCATAACCATATATCACATGGATCACCCATATAATGATAGCGCCCCCACTAAAAAGGTACAATAAGGGGTGACGTCATCCATAAGAGAAAATATAAGCATCACAATCCACCTCATGGTGACTAGGACATAACAATATAAGCTCATGGTGGGGCTAGGAGGTTTTAATCCTTACTAGCTCATCCCCAAGGCACAATAAAAATAATAAAATATGTCCAATATAATAAAAATGACCAAAACTGTCCTCAGAATCCATGACAGTCAAGCAGTAAATGTCCTCCTGTGATCAATCCGGGCATACCCACATGGTGAAAACTGGCTGGAAGGTAGTGATGCCACCCTGGAAGACCTCTGTGAAAACCAAATGCCAAAACCTTGCCTCAATTGCCCAAATCGATTTCCTCAGTGACCACTTTATCCCATTTTTTAACTGCCTCGGGAACTGTGAAAGTGCCAAAACTGCCCCCTAGGGTGCTAGCGCTGTCCATCTGAGCCCACCAGGCTCTCCGGGAGGGGGGATAAATGGTAATAACAAGTGGCTGGACCACCCCCTCCATCATCAGCGCTCTATGTGAACTGGCCTCTCGGGGCCCCCCCTGCTGCTCAGGCTGGGAAATCAGCCCCAAATCTGGTCAACAAGTGTAAAACTGCATCAATCACTGTCAGAAGTGCCCGGAACTGAAAGATAAGTGTCTCAATGGATCCAGAAGACCCAAATCCACTAGGAATGAGTACTCATACATCATGGGTTGCCCTAATGGGCCAGCTGTAGGGTCCACCATATATGGACAATGTATAATCTGCTGATCTGAAATAATAATAAACCTGCTGAACTGGATCAAACATCATCTACATCATATGTCCATCATATGATATCATCATCAAACATGTGGGACCATAAATCATCATCAATAATCATCCATACATGGCCCACATCATCACGAATCCCAAGAATATATAATCAAGGATAAATCACATCAGTAGACTAAGACAATGTTTCTCTAATCATTCCCACAGCTAAGCTCAAAGTATAAATTCCATTCAGTGGCATTAATCAAGTTAACATATTCCGTGGTTATATAAAATTACTTGCACAATAGTTCAAATGACAAACTCACCCATTGGACATGGTCAAACTGCTAGTGAAGGATGAAGGCTAGGAGCAAGGTTGGGCCAAGGGTTTGACTTGTCTAACTTAACTCAAAAATACTTTGGACTGGGAAAAAGGGGGAAGCTACAAACTCTGTGCTGGACAAAAGAACACGGGGAATGGTTGTGCCTCACAAATGGATAAGTTGTTTAGAGAGTGCTTATTCAACTTAGGCATCATGTCTACATCAAGTTGATCCAGGTTCATTAGGATCATTCAACTTTATTTCCATGGCCTTTTTGGCCTACATAACCCTTCGGATTTCAGATGTGCTGAGAAGCACAACTAGTTGCAGCTTGCATCCAGGGCATGTTTTTCACATATTTATAAGGTCAGCAATTGTTTAGATATAACTTTTAAGAACCATTGCTTTTTGGACCTTTCTTATACTCTTCGAGGAGTATTTTTAGCTTTTCATTGCTCTTGCCCTTTTTTGTTTCCATGGGCGAATTTTTTAGTTTCCATAGGTAGAACATGAGCTTTCAGTTTTAGCCAACAACATCTCAAGTGACTAGGGGGAGTTCGAGCCAATGCCAAACATCGGGACAACCAACCAGAATGATTTAGGCCTACAATCCAACTCACCAATGGCAAGTTCTGTCACCAACTCAGAGCCGAGACACTGAATAAACAGGGATGCGGTCCAAACACAGAGGTAGAAAAATGGGGAAGTCCTCGATATCAGAAAGTCAAGTGAGACAAGTCAGGGTTTAAAGTCAAACAGGAAGGTCATGTATGGATGGAGACAAGTGAATATGGAGCCTACACTAGCAGACAACCAGTGTCGGGAAAGACCATGTCTATGTAAGGTTAAATACCAGTAAGTTTTGTTAAATGACCTAAAAGTGCAAGCAATTGTCCATTTTATGATTTACAGTTCATTTTAAATAGTTTGCCACATCAGGAATAATATACCAAGCACATGCCATGATCATGACTAAATCAACAAGATAATAATCCACAAACATGTGAGAACATATCCATAACATCATCATAATAATCATCATCATGCATCATCTGAAACACTGCTGAAATACATCTCTAGGCACTGAACTGAAACTGTAATGGGATAAGTGGTCACATCAGTCATCAAATCTGAACTCTCAAGGCTCAGCCTTGACACAAGGTCATAAAATCTGAATAATGTACTGCTCTGATCATGAGTGATCCAAAATATATAGCTATGCTCTGGAATAAAGGAAGCTCTGGACTGTGCAGATATCTGCTATACAAGAATAGTAGCCCTGCTACTATGGTGTGATAACATCTGGCTCCAGCTGGGACAAGTGCTCTAAGGGAGAGAGCGCTTGAGAACCTCAGAATCTCTGGTCTCGAACTGCTCTGCATCAATCTTCAATCCAGCACTGCACCATCCTTGCTTTCAGCTTTTATCTTGCACTTGTTCCTGCTTTCACAAAAACTAGAATACCATCATGGAGCATGTATGGGATAAAAATAAAATAAAACTGAACTGAAAAAAGCATGAACTGAAATGCGCCAAAATATAAATATAAACTAACATGGCATATATCATTATCATTTTTATTTACTGTGCAGGAGGAAAAGAGTACATTCTTAAATCAGGAAATCTCAACCAGCACAGGCAGCTAACAATAGAAATGCTAACTATAATTTCTTAAATGCATGCCGGAGAAGAGAAAAGCTTAGGAAGGAGCAAGACTCAACTCAGGCAGAAGAAGAAAAAGAGAAAAATCACACAAATCCTACTGCTCAAGTGAGCTTATTCAGAAACTTCCTACTCTAAACAGGCAAGGCAAGGTAAGGAAGGTTAGGGATGATAATCCCTTAGCTCCCTTTGATTGATAGGGAGTAAGATGCGTTGGCCAGTCCCAATGGTGAGAAAACACATCTCATCAATGCATCGCTCAACCGTAAGTGGTCCAACCCAAAAGTCACCTGATCCCCTGGATCGTATATAAAATAAATCATTAGGTACTACAACCTTATCACCAATTTCGAACCTTTGGTGATTTACAGATTGAGGGATGACTTCAATAACATGTTCAGGAAAAGGTTGGATATCGGAAGTACACTGAGGCCGAGGTGTAACTATACTTGAATTCCTGTTAGGAGGAATTTCATCAAATCTGGGAGGTCCAGCGTCTAAAGGTACAACTATGCTACCAATCAAGACTTCTCCTATAGTTCCCCTAGGAGGACTTTCTTCTAGTGGGTGAATGATATTCTTTGGTGTTTCCCCTATGGTCAACAAGTCAGTATCAACATCCTCATTTACTTCAGCTTGGGTTAAGGGTGGAGGGCTTTGATTTTCACTACTTATGCTACTACCCTCTCCTGATGGGATAGGAATGGTCATGTTCTCTAAAAATGCCAAATGGTCATCAGAAATGGGACTATGAACTGTGCTAGGTGCACTTTGATTCCTCATATCCAAAGATGTTGGTGAAGAATAAAGTGTGTCTGTGGAATCAATATCCTCTTCACCACTAGGTAACTCGCTAGGCAAAAGGAAACTAGGGTAATAAGGAGGTAAATGTGAGTCAGTGGGTTCTTCTTGAAAAATGGCTAGATTATTCAAAGAAAAGTCTTCCCCAGGGGCATCATGGATCAAGGCATGTTCTTGCCAACTCATAGAGTTGTCATTCACCTGCCTTAAAACCCCATCCTCTAAGGACAAATGGGACAAGTGATCAGGCACATCCGAAAAGTGATAATCAACTAGTTCTTCATCATTCCCCTCAGGTGAGGGCAGGTGTGTTCCTTCATTGTTATTTGTCCAAGGAGTGATGTGAGGTAAGCCTTGTCTTCCTCTTTCTGTGTTAAGGTCAACTAGGAAAAGCCACTCATGTACTGTCCTAGGTATATACTCACCCCTTCTCATTTGATCAAAGTTATCTTCCGAAGTGTTTAGCTGAGTAGGATGTGTAGGTTGGTCAACGTTTGGCCCTACAATACTGGGTTGGTTCGAGGTCCTAAGGTTTTCTGATACTACACCCCGAATGGACTGAGGGTCAACCTCAATAATTCTTTCTTCTTCCATGCTAGGATCATTATCATGACCACCCATGACCATAAAGATACCCTCGGGTAATAACTCACCCTCACCAAAAGTGTTTCTCACACCATCCTCATAATTCTCAAGATGTCCATCATAAAATGGCTCCCGATACACCCTAACCAAAGACCCATCAGAGTTGGGGATGGTAGCATATGATAAGTCCATCTGAAGATGTCCCCCTAGCCCAGCGGACCACTTCCTACAAAGGAGCATGCCATAGGCTGGAGGGAGATCTATAACTACTATATCCATAAGCATAGATATGTCGGGGCATGAAAACAGGTCAGCTCTCAGGTTTTTGATCAAGCCAAAGACTTTAACCGGTTTAGAGTCAATCCCACAAACGTTCCCATAAGGTCTAGTTATTTTTAATCCCATGGCTTCCATGACTTGTAAAGGCATCACATTCATGGAGGCACCAGAATCCAACATACAGTTATGAAGAAGGATATCACCTATGCGTAGTGTAAGGTAAAATGGTTGATGACCCCCATTCTTCCTCTCATAAAGGGCAGTTTGGATGTTAATGGGAGGGTCATCCTCTTCATCAACCACATCACAAGGTGCTGGGTTTTGAGAAGATGAATCCTCACCACTAGTCGTGGCGGTCTCAGGGATACTCTCGAAAAACTCTATTACTTGCTCCTTTATCGAAGGGATTTTCATTAACTCAGTGAGTGGAATGTTATGCATAACTTTGTCTAACTCTCTTTCGATGTTGATATCGAAGTCATACTCAGGCAAAGGGACTGGCTCACTCACTGGACTAGGCAACTCTTTGTTTTTCTTTTCACTAAAAGGGGTAGGCTTTGGGCCATCCTTTCTTCGTTGATAAGTTTTATAAGGAGCTTGATCATTACTAACTTGTTCAGTAGCATAGATAGGACCACTAGGGTTGGTTTCTTCTATGGTGTTTTCTTCATGATCAATCAGGATTCTTCCGAAGTCTTTGTCAAACTTTAAGTCATCAACCCAATTAATGTTCTTTGGAGAATCCGGAGTATCATCACCATGGGTGGTATACTCAGGATCTTCCAACTTTTGCTCTTCAGACCAGTTTATGATAGGAGGTTCTTGGTTCATAGGGTTTCTTCTATCACCTTCATTAGGTTTCTTTTGTTGATTCCAATAAGGTTTAGGACCATAGGGCTGCCTATATCTATCCCCTTCTCTGTTCTTGGCTAGGTCCCTAGTTAGGAGAGTTAAGTTTTTCATCATTTCATGCATACTCTCCATCATTTCATTGGGATCTTTGCTAGGTTCCTTACTCCTCTTAAACTTAGGCTCAGATCTGGAGGAAGAAGGTCCACTAATTAGGTCAAAGAAGTTTTGTTTTCCCATGGAGGCAGCATTTGCCTCAGCTTTCTTAGCATTGTCTTGGGCTATCTTCAAACTACTAGGGTCTTTGTCCTTTAGATGGTAACCCAAGTAACCCTCATAAGCATTAAGGTAATGGATCAAGATGGCTTGGTCAAGGGGCCTTATGTTACTTGGGATGTTGGCAACAGTCTTATCAAAGCGTTGGTTAAACTCATGGACAGACTCATTGTCTTTCTTTTTGATGTCAAAAAGTTGGTGTAAAAGGAAACGCCCATCTAACTTGACTGACCACTCTTGCTTGAGTTTATCGGTGAATACATCATACCCATTGATTGATGATGCAGGCAAGCGGTCAAACCATTTGCGAGCATCACCTTCCAAGGATGCAAAGAGACCCCTAATAAACACATCCTCTTTTTCAGCCCCATAAGCTTCCATATGAGACCAAACATTGTCTATGTGGTCCTCAATAGAGGTGGCACAGTTGCCATTGAATTTTGGGATCTTTTCAAAGTACTTGTCTGGCATACTATGGGGAGCGCCCAAGATCTGAGAAAAGTCTAAGGGAGAAGCTCTAGCCTTATAACCAAAAGCACGAGCAACAGGAGGGTTGTTTTGGTTGTTGATACCGGAGTTTGACTGACCTTGTCCTGCCATTGGGTTGATTGGGCTTGAACTAGAGTTGTGATTAGGTGATAAAGGAGGAACCGGATTGAACAAAGGGGAGCCTAAGATACGGTTTGGAGAACCTGAGTTAACAAGTTTCCACAAGAAATTAGTTGATTGGGTTTTAGGATCTCTTTTGTGATATGTGAGTGGGGTTCCTTCCAATTGATTTGGATTTGATTTACTTCGTGTGTTGTAAGGATGACTATGAGCTCGCTCCTCAGCGGAGTCACGATTAGGAGTCGCCAGGTAGATTTTTAGGCTCTACTACCAAGAGATATGTCGTTTAAAATGCAGAGAGATAGTGAGACACAAAAGTGTGTTGAACCAAGGTAGGCCCCTACCTCCCCGGCAACGGCGCCAAAAATGTTATCACACAACTTGTAGTTGCCCCTAGAGGTATCCCATCCGGGACGGTAGAGGAGACAGGCAACTAAAGAGGTGACCCAAGAGATGCCACGGTTCCCAATGCAATGTGGGAGTCACGTCAACCGAGGCACTCTTCACTTTAGGTCAAGGTGTAACTAGACCAAGGGGGAGACCCTATACCCCAATCACAGTTGATTGGACACAAACAAAGGTTTCTAAGGGTAGGTAAAGGATGAGTTACGGAAACCAATGCAAGGCTAAATGGACCTAAGAGTTAAGGAATGGTTGATGGTGGTGTAATGGAAAGTTAGTGTTTCAACCTATGTATGGTTTAGGCCACATGATGGGGTATGATTACTAGGTATAGTACCATGTGTTTGCACAAGTGGGTCTAGTTTCTTGGGAAGTGTGAAATGGTTCTAGATGGACCCACAAGGTGAAGTTAGGTGTGAGGATGGTACTATAGGTTAGATCTAGGCTAGATCTATAAGTTGGAGTTGGTTCTAGGATTACCCATGTAATAGATCTAGGGTTTGACACTAATCCCAAGGAGTGCGCCTTGCTTGGGGAAGGACTAGTGCCTTGTTGGATGGGCTAATGGAGTCAAGAAGGATGTCAAAGTGTAGATCGGGACACCTAGAAGCCAAGTCAAGTGGATTGGATGAGATCCAATGGTTAGATCTTACTAGATCTAGGTTTTTAAAAGATGACCAAAAATGGACCACAATCCCTTAAAACAAGGAATGCAATCCCCAAGGCAGATCTTGACGAAAGGACAGTATAGACCTAGGTTTCAAAGCATGGGCATTCCAAATCCACGAAAATCTCCAACACCCACTTCCTAGAAGTGGACCAACTCAAAAAATCAAGGGGGTGCGATTTGCTCAAGGAGGGTCCAAAAATGGGTTATGGTGGACCAAATCAAGTCCAATGGCCACCAAATTGTAGATCCGGGATGCTAGTGCCCCGATCTATGTATCTTCAAAATTTCAAGTGAATTGAATGGCTAGATCTTAGTAGATCTAAGTTTTAAGGTACCAAGAAGATCAAAAGGGGGTTTCAACCCCTTAAAACATGGAGAGATATCCACAAGGTAGTTTTCACCAAAGTAAAGATGTGGGTATAGGTTATCAAGTGTCTAGAATCCAAATCAAGTGGGATCTCACCTACCCATGTGCTAGATCTAACCCAACAAGCCTCTCTTAGGAAAATCGATTTAGGTTCAAGAGGGCTTTTTGCATTGAAAAGTGTGTCAATTTTTAGCCAATCACCACCAAACTATAGATCCAACTAGGGGTGGATCCTATAGAGGTGGGTTTTTAATATCTTTTCAATTGCAAGGCTAGATCTAACTAGATCTGAAAAATACCAAAAACAAGGGTTTTAATTTGATTAGGGTTTTTATGATCTAGAAATTATGGAAGATTCAAGGAAGAGAAGATCATACCTCTTGGGACATACCTGGATGAAGAGATGAATGCTAGTTGAGACGAGGATTACTTTGCCAAAGATCAAATGGAGAATTGTTGAAGCCCTCTTGCCAAATCGATTTTTCCAAGCCACATATAATTCCTTCTAACCTGTCAAGCCGAGGAGCAAAGCATCAATCAGTTTAACAAATTGAAGGTAGATACAAGCAAGAGAGAGAAAAACATAGAATAGTTGACACAAAGGCAAAACTACTCCCTGTCAAACCCAAAACGACTTCTTCCAAGCTTGAAGGGCAAGCCTCCCCACCAATTCGCACTTGTCAAAGTCGCCCTCTCAACCTGCAAATAAAGTATGGCAAATATGCAAGATAGCTACAATAGATCCTCCAGTGCAATGGACAATAGCATTTACAATCAAAACAACCAACATTCACTCCAATCCAAGCATGTACTCCAAAAGATAGAAATTTTATTCCAAGAGCCAAGAGCCAAAAATCTCTAGATGAATTTTACAATGAGAGGCTCCCTCCTTAAATAGGATGGGGAGAGAGTACAATCATAACCACTTTTTACATGAGTGGCTAAGATTAAAAGATCTCAAGATCTAATCAATAGCTAACAATAAATCATAACCATATATCACATGGATCACCCATATAATGATAGCGCCCCCACTAAAAAGGTACAATAAGGGGTGACGTCATCCATAAGAGAAAATATAAGCATCACAATCCACCTCATGGTGACTAGGACATAACAATATAAGCTCATGGTGGGGCTAGGAGGTTTTAATCCTTACTAGCTCATCCCCAAGGCACAATAAAAATAATAAAATATGTCCAATATAATAAAAATGACCAAAACTGTCCTCAGAATCCATGACAGTCAAGCAGTAAATGTCCTCCTGTGATCAATCCGGGCATACCCACATGGTGAAAACTGGCTGGAAGGTAGTGATGCCACCCTGGAAGACCTCTGTGAAAACCAAATGCCAAAACCTTGCCTCAATTGCCCAAATCGATTTCCTCAGTGACCACTTTATCCCATTTTTTAACTGCCTCGGGAACTGTGAAAGTGCCAAAACAGCCCCCTAGGGTGCTAGTGCTGTCCATCTGAGCCCACCAGGATCTCCGGGAGGGGGGATAAATGGTAATAACAAGTGGCTGGACCACCCCCTCCATCATCAGCGCTCTAGGTGAACTGGCCTCTCGGGGCCCCTGCTGCTCAGGCTGGGAAATCAGCCCCAAATCTGGTCAACAAGTGTAAAACTGCATCAATCACTGTCAGAAGTGCCCGGAACTGAAAGATAAGTGTCTCAATGGATCCAGAAGACCCAAATCCACTAGGAATGAGTACTCATACATCATGGGTTGCCCTAATGGGCCAGCTGTAGGGTCCACCATATATGGACAATGTATAATCTCCTGATCTGAAATAATAATAAACCTGCTGAACTGGATCAAACATCATCTGCATCATATGTCCATCATATGATATCATCATCAAACATGTGGGACCATAAATCATCATCAATAATCATCCATACATGGCCCACATCATCACGGATCCCAAGAATATATAATCAAGGATAAATCACATCAGTAGACTAAGACAATGTTTCTCTAATCATTCCCACAGCTAAGCTCAAAGTATAAATTCCATTCAGTGGCATTAATCAAGTTAACATATTCCGTGGTTCAAATGACAAACTCACCCATTGAACATGAGCTTTCAGTTTTAGCCAACAACATCTCAAGTGACTAGGGGGAGTTCGAGCCAATGCCAAACATCGGGACAACCGACCAGAATGATTTAGGCCTACAATCCAACTCACCAATGGCAAGTTCTGTCACCAACTCAGAGCCGAGACACTGAATAAACAGGGATGCGGTCCAAACACAGAGGTAGAAAAATGGGGAAGTCCTCGGTATCAGAAAGTCAAGTGAGACAAGTCAGGGTTTAAAGTCAAACAGGAAGGTCATGTATGGATGGAGACAAGTGAATATGGAGCCTACACTAGCAGACAACCAGTGTCGGGAAAGACCATGTCTATGTAAGGTTAAATACCAGTAAGTTTTGTTAAATGACCTAAAAGTGCAAGCAATTGTCCATTTTATGATTTACAGTTCATTTTAAATAGTTTGCCACATCAGGAATAATATACCAAGCACATGCCATGATCATGACTAAATCAACAAGATAATAATCCACAAACATGTGAGAACATATCCATAACATCATCATAATAATCATCATCATGCATCATCTGAAACACTGCTGAAATACATCTCTAGGCACTGAACTGAAACTGTAATGGGATAAGTGGTCACATCAATCATCAAATCTGAACTCTCAAGGCTCAGCCTTGACACAAGGTCATAAAATCTGAATAATGTACTGCTCTGATCATGAGTGATCCAAAATATATAGCTATGCTCTGGAATAAAGGAAGCTCTGGACTGTGCAGATATCTGCTATACAAGAATAGTAGCCCTGCTACTATGGTGTGATAACAAGTTTATTGGTGTATGCTTGTTAAGAGAATATGATTGTATTTCTCATTTGTTTATGGACATGCAATACTGATTTCTTGTGAGTGTATGTCTACATTTGATCTGTGTTGGTGAAGTTTGTGATGTGCAGGTGGCCTTAAGCGGAAAAAGGGGTGCTCTTGTTTGTTTCTCTCTTTTTCTAATCTTTGTTTTGCAGGTGTAGTCCCTTGGCATCATACAAAGTCGAAACTCCAAAGTTTTCTTTATCTCTTTCTCTCATAAATTCAAAATTTTTCTTGGCTACCGGTTACTTGTGGAAATATTTCTGATTTATATACGAACGCTTACATTTCAAATAGATCAGGATTTACTTCAGAAAAATATTGTCTAGTTGTTTATTAAAGCTTATATATTTGATTGATTAGATCTTTCTTTCATCTAGTCATACTTTTTTCAAGACTTGCAAAAAATTGTTAAATTTTTCAAAGTTTTGTTGAGTAGTGTTAGTTATGGTTTTAAAGTACATCTAGGTGTTGGTAGAGTTTATAATTTGCAACTCTTAAAGCTTGCAAAGATCCCAAGTAAACGAGACCCATTGCTTATTTTACTTGGTTAAATTTTGTCATTTTTAACTAGTTTTAACACTTAGATTTTTTTGGGTTTTTAAGAGGTGTTCCAAAGACATTCTTAAAGTGTTTTTGGGCATCTTATACTAATGTTTGCTTGCCGGTTTGCAGCAAAAGATGAACAGGTAGGAGGAAGTGCTGCTGAAATATCAAGGATCCAGGCAATCCGGAGGACCAAAACTGAATTTTTGTAAAACTGATCAAAATTTTCCTTCAAAATTGTAAGCCACCAAGTCACTTTAAGTAAACTGGGCACTTCTCTATCCATTGTAAAAGAATATTAAACGAGAGCAAGTGGGCTAACCAATGCCGACACCCCATTCCCCTAGGGGTGGCCTATGTCGTCTCTTTTCATGGTGTGATTTTTAAAGTAGTTTTATTTCTTTTATTTTCGGCATTTAATAAAATTAACTAGGGTTAAATTTTACCTTGTTGGTCCCTTCCACTAGCGGGCCACAAGTTCACTTAGGATCTAGATTTTATCATTTTGTTTACAAACTCAACCACCCCCTCGCTTTCCCGAAGTAGGGTTTCAGGATAAGGGCTTGCCCGAGTACTGGCCTGAAAAGAAACTCTTGGGGCTCTAAAAGATAAAATTTTGGTTCCTAAAAAAACTTAAAAATTTCCAAGGTCTTTTCTCGTATGCTTTGTGGCCAACTTGCAGCTCAACCTGATCATGTTGGTACGCATCAGAAAGGGGAAGATGACTAGTAATAGGTTCTAACACCACCCCAATAAACAAACCTTCTTGTGAAAATCCGGCACAACATGAATATTCTTTTGTTGTGGGGAAATTTTTCAAAGGACTTGGGATAAAACTGGATAGTGACCTCTTGAAAACCGTTAGGCTTGCCCTCGTTCGTATAGCATCTGAACACCTCCTCGAGACTTCGATTCAACCTAAGTCTGAGTGAAGAGCCACACATTAGAATTCCGGACATGTTCCCTGTACCTTTGCGTATATCAGGAACCCACCAGCCCTAATAAAAAGATCATTACCACAATAAAGTTAAAATAAACCAAGAACAATAGTACAACATTTGTTTTTCAGCTCATGCATCTATTTTTACTCCATTATAAGGCACTGGTTTATATTGTTTCATTTCAAGTGGTTGATGAATGTTGTAAATGATAATGATAATAATGAATATTTGCAAATGATGTTTTATTTTATATAAATGTATGTTGCATTATCTTGGTTTCAAAAATATTTCTAACTCCTAGATTAGATACCATAGTTTGTTTTCATTTTTAGGGTCCACCCCCCTTGGCTTCGCTAGGAAAGCCTAGACGGAGGAGTCGAGTCTCAGGTAACAGCACTTGACTCTGACTTGCCCCCAAAGCCACACCAGCAGCTTGAAGACTTCTGCTGCATTTTCTTAGGTTTGGAACCAGGCGACAACATGGCCCAAAGGAAAAGAGGATGCAATTGTTATTGGTGAAGAGGAAGGAGGGCTACATAAACTCAAGGGACATTCAGAAGCCCTTGTTCATGAAGCCACTAGCCCAAGTGAGCTTTGGCATAGAAGGCTTGCTCACATCAACTACAACCCTATGTGAGCAAAGTAGTAATAGGATTACCAGATTTGAAGGTTGATCATGAAGGCACTTGCAAAGGATGTGCAAAAGGGAAAAATATCAAGAATCCATTTCCAAAGAGTGAAACAAAGACTAAGAGTACTTTGGAATTGATTCTTTCAGATGTATGTGGTCCAATGCCCTCCACATCCTTGAGTGGATATGAATACTACCTTACATTTATTGATGACTATTCAAAAAATACTTGGATATATTTCCTAAAAGGAAAGATGAAGTCTTTGGAAAATTCAAGGAAGCCTTGATAGAAAATCACTCAAAAAAGAAAATCAAGACACTTAGGATAGATAATGGTGGAGAATATACTTCAAAGGATTTTGATGTCTTTTCTAAAGAAGCTGGAATCAAGAGGGAACTAACCGCTCCCTACAATCTTCAACAAAATGGTGTTGCGGAAAGAAAGAATAGAACCATCATGGAAATCGTGAAGAGAATGATACATGATCAAGACCTTGCTATGCATCTATGGGCTGAAGCAGCAAGAACCGCAGTCTATGTCCAAAATAGATTGTCTCATAGTGCCCTTGGATTCAAGACTCCAGAAGAAATGTTCACAGGGAAGAAACCTGAGGTAAGCCATCTCAAGATATTTGGGTGCACTGTATATGTTCACATACCAAAAGAGAAGAAAACTAAGTTGGACCCTTCCGGAAAGAAGGGAATATTTGTTGGGTATTGTTAAGCATCCAAAGCATTCAAAATATACATCCCAGGATTCCATCACATGGAAATAAGTAGAGATGTAACTTTTGATGAAGAAGCTGCTCTCAAAAGATCTAGAAAGAGCCAGTGTGAAGAAGCATATGAAGAAGATGTACCTCCTAGAAACACAGAAGTTGTTTCCTTCCCTGAAGAAGAAACACCAGAAGACCATGATATGATAGAACCTCAAGAAACCCCACCTATGAACATATCATGGAAGAGAAAGACAACATGGGCAAGAGAAATTATACAAGAAGCAGAAAGATATGGAGCTCCAGAAGGCTCCACTAGAGCAAGCAAGAGACCAAAGCCATTTTCCAGCTATGTGGCTTTGATGTGTGATCTTGTAGATCAAGAACCTACCAATTATGAAGAAGCAGTTCATAAGAAAGAATGGGTAGAAGTAATGACGGAGGAATACCAGTCAATAATGAAGAATGATGTTTGGGATGTAGTTCCCAAACCAAAAGACAAAACCAATTAAGATATTCCTATACTCCATCCTAGTCCCACCAGTATTTTGATCATTTACATTTTCAGTCATGCATGCACTTTTAAGGTTTGCATGCATCCCAGTCATCAGTCTAGCACCTAGCCCTTAGTTAGCCAGCCCCCGAGAGCTTCTCAATAATCAGTTTTAGCCCTCCAATTGCTTAATGCGCCCTTCTTCCTTGAATTTAGGAAGCAACTCGCCTTTCTTCACCTACCAGTCTAGTTGTCTTCATTTTATACTCAGTTACACCTACCAGACTCAGTTTGACTGATGGTTGATAGTTACTTGAGCATTGATGACTCCACTGATGATGATGAAGACTTCTAATTGTGCTCCGATGACACTCCAGTGATCCTTTGATCACTCCATGAAGGCTAATTCGAATTGTCACCTTAGGCATTCGAATCCTCATGCATTGTACTATTTATTTGTCCATATTGTGATTAATTAATCAGTGTGTGTGAAGTATTGTTGCTTCTATCCGAGTTCTACTGTACCATATTATTCTGTTGCTCATTATACTGTATTGACCACTCTTCTTCTATTTTCTTGCTTAATCATAATCATTCTCTTGTGAGGTATACATCATCTCTTAGATCTGCTGTGAGGATTTTCACATGGTATCAAAGCATGTTGAGAGTATTGTTTATCTCCATTCCTGAGAGTTTTTTGCAGGTTATTATCAAGATTTCGAGTGCAGCAGTTTCTCCATTTTTGCAGCAGTAGCAGTTGCAGATATTCTCTATCGTTTTTGCAGGTCTTCTACAGCTTCAATGTTTTCAAGAAAATCCTCCTCTTTATCTATTCAACTATGTTGAATGGAAACCAAAAATGATAGCATATTTGAAGAGACATTATCTCTTTGATTATTGTTTTAAAAGAGAGTTTGAATCCTCTGAAAAAGAGAATGACTGGTTAGATGAAGGTGGAAGAGCTATTGCAGCCATGATGTTTGTTATGTCTCGAAGCTTGGCATTCTACTCCCTTGATGAATATGTTAAATCTCCAAAAGAGCTATGGGCCCACCTGGATAAAAGTTTTGGCAAGCAGAATAAAGGGATTGGTCCAAACCCTTTCGAGAGAAAGCAAAGTGATGCATTTGCCCTCCTTGATGATCTCATTGATCATGAATCAGTATCAAACATATCTCATATTGAAGTTGTCCACAAAGAAGAAGAACTTGCAGATTCTACACTCATGCTCCAAATTTATTCTATTTCAAATTATGTGCCAGCTCACACTCTAGATATTGCAGAAGGTCCTAAATCCTCTCTTGCACCAGAGTCTGTTGGTTTGCATCATGATCACATGATTATTTCGGAGGTCAAAACAGCTATTGAAGGTAATGCATTTGCTCCTCTCCGGCTATCTCCTCTTTTATACTACTATATGATCATAATTCCATGCTTTCAAAAGGTCATTGAAGAATATGGCCATTGCCATTCGCTTGGGATAATTTCTCATGCATCTACTGGTTTTGATCTCACCTCTCATGGTTCAAAGGAGATCTCAAGAAACCATGATTCAAGTCTTGGATCTAATCTGGATTCTAAGAAGAATCACTACTTGGGATAATTTCTCATACATATGATGGTTTTGATCTCACCCCTGCTGGTTCAAAGGAGATCTCAAGAAACTGTTTTTTAAGTCTTAAATCTGATTTTGATTTCAAGCAAACATGTAATAGTTCTTTTTGGCATAATCTCACCCATGGTGGTTCGAAGGAGAAGACAAAAGACTATATGCACATTCAAAGATTTGATCCTACCTCAGCTGATTCGAATCACAAGTTCAAGGATCATCCTCATACTTTTGGATATGTTCTCATCACATTTGATCTGAAGAGCAAGTACAAGCACATGCTTTTTTAGCATGATCCACTTCTTCCCAAGAAGAAGATACCTCCAGACATATGACCAAGCATCACACCTGCTTGAGTTTGGAGCATTTTTTTCTTATGTGTGCCTTACAGTCTGTTTTGAGGGGGAGTATTTTTCCCATGAAATTTTCCCCACTTCGTTGGATTATTGACTGTTATTATTCATTGCATTGGATGACCTTTGGTCTTAGTTACCAGGGCCTAGGATGGATTAAGGGAGGGTGTTAGGATATTCCTATACTCCATCCTAGTCCCACCAGTATTTTGATCATTTACATTTTCAGTCATGCATGCACTTTTAGGGTTTGCATGCATTTTAGGGTTTGCATGCATCCCAGTCATCAGTCCAGCACCTATCCCTCAGTTAGCCAGCCCCCGAGAGCTTCTCACTGATCAATTTTAGCCCTCCAGTTGCTTAATGCGTCCTTCTTCCTTGAATTTAGGAAGCAACTCGCCCTTCTTCACCTACCAATCCAGTTGTCTTCAGTTTATACTCAGTTACACCTACCAGACTCAGTTTGATTGATGGTTGACAGTTTCTTGAGCATTGATGACTCCACTGATGATGATGAAGACTTCCAATTGTGCTCCGATGACATTAGTTGTGCTCCGATGACACTCTAGTGATCCTTTGATCACTCCATGAAGGCTAATTCGAATTGCCACCTTAGGCATTCGAATCCTCATTCATTGTACTATTTATTTGTCCATATTGTGATTAATTAATCAGTGTGTGTGAAGTATTATTGCTTCTATCCGAGTTCTACTGTACCATATTATTCTGTTGCTCATTATACTGTATTGACCACTCTTCTTCTATTTTCTTGCTTAATCATAATCATTCTCTTGTGAGGTATACATCATCTCTTAGATCTGCTGTGAGGATTTTCACAACCCCCACCTATGAACATATCACGGAAGAGAAAGCCAGCATGGGCAAGAGAAATTATACAAGAAGCAAAAAGATATGGAGCTCCAGAAGGCTCCACTAGAGCAAGCAAGAGACCAAAGCCATTTTCCAGCTATGTGGCTTTGATGTGTGATCTTGTAGATCAAGAACCTACCAATTATGAAGAAGCAGTTCATAAGAAAGAATGGGTAGAAGTAATGACGGAGGAATACCAGTCAATAATGAAGAATGATGTTTGGGATGTAGTTCCCAAACCAAAAGACAAAAGTGTGTATCCTCCAAGTGGATATACAAGATAAAGCATGTTGCGGATGGTAGCATTGAAAAGTATAAGGCAAGGTTTGTGGCCAGAGGATTCTCTCAGAAAGAGGGAATTGACTATGAAGAAACATTTACACCAGTTGCAAGGTACACTTCCATTAGAACCATCATGGCAATTGCATCTATGATGAAGTGGAGATTACACCAGATGGATGTGAAGACAGCCTTCCTGAATGGTGTGATTGAGGAAGAAGTGTACATAGAACAACCACAAGGAATTGAGGTTGAAGATAGAAGAACCCACGTATGCAAACTGAAGAAGGCTTTGTATGGGTTGAAGCAAGCTCCCAGAGCTTGGTATGGAAGAATTAACAACTTCTTGACAAGCTCGAGCTTTACCAAAAGTAAAGCTGATCCTAACCTTTACCTTAAGGTTATGGATGATGAACCTGTTATACTATTGTTGTATGTGGATGATCTCTTTCTGACAGAAAATGAGAAACAGATCATGGAAAGCAAGAAAAAGCTGGCTATAGAATTTGAGATGAAAGATCTCGGATTGATGCATTACTTCCTAGGTCTAGAAGTATGGCAAGGCCCAGAAGGTATCTTTCTCAATCAGGGAATGTATGCTGTAGAAATCTTGAAAAGATTTGATATGTTGGAATGTAAAGCCATGGCCACTCCCATGGATACCAACTTAAAGTTGTTGGCTGATGAATCGTCAGAATTAGTGGATATGACTTAGTACAGGCAAATTATTGGGTCATTGATGTATCTGACGAATACCAGACCAGATATATGCTTTGCTGTGAACACCCTGAGTCAGCATCTAGTTGAGCCTAGACATGTTCACCTGATAGCTGCAAAGCATGTGATGAGGTACCTAAAAGGTACGATAGACTTTGGTCTATATTATCTTGGAGATAATGATTTCAGATTGTTTGGATAGACAGATGCAGATTGGGCTGAAAGTGTCTCAGACAGAAAGAGCACATTGGGTGGATGTTATTGTCTGGGATCTGCTATGATCTCATGGTTTAGTAGGAAGCAGTCCAATGTGGCTCTCAGCACAGCTGAAGCTGAATACATAGCAGCTTGCTCCGCTAGTTATGAAGCGACATGGCTTCGGAAGTTGTTATCAGGACTATTTGACTTAGAGATGGACCCCACTGTGATCTTGTGTGACAACCAGAGTTGTATCAAGATGACTAAGAATCCTGTGTTCCATGATAAGTCAAAGCACATAGAGATCCGATATTTCTATATACGAGATATGGTGTAGAAAGGAGCTATAAAGCTCGAGTATGTGAGCACTGACGAACAAGTTGCTGATGTATTGACCAAACCTCTGTCTCGAGTAAAGTTTGAGTATTTCCAAGAGAAGCTTGGTGTGGTCCAGAAGGACCCTCCTCAAAAGGGGGAGTAATATGGTCGATGATGATATTTGGATACTGGTATCAATGTGGATACTTGTATCGATGATGAGATTTCCTATATCAATGATGAGATTTCCTATATCAATGGTAAGGTCGATGATGAGAATACTTGTATCGATGATGAGGATACATGTATCGATGATGTGGATACTTGTATCGATGATGAGGATACTTGTATTGATGATGAGGTTACCAGTTCCGACGATGAGGTTGACGATGAGGTCGATGAAGTGGTCTTTAGACTTTGTCTAAGTAGACGAGTGGATTATATCATCCCTGGACTTTTTGTCCTAAAGAGATCAGGATTAACCATCCTGTAAGTGGTTGAGGATTAATCATCCTTAGACAGTAAATCCTGTAGTTCTGAAAGGAAAGATAGTCTTAAATGCTGATTGTGATAGGATTAATCATCCTTAGACAGTAAATCCCATAATTCTGAAAGGAAGGATAGTCTTAAATGTTGATTGTGACAGGATTAATCATCCTTAGACAGTAAATCCCGTAATTCCGAAACGAAGGATAGTCTTAAATGTTGATTGCGATGGGATTGATCATCCTTAGACAGTAAATCCCATAGTTCCAAAAGGAAGTGTTATCACACAACTTGTAGTTGCCCCTAGAGGTATCCCATCCGGGACGGTAGAGGAGGCAGGCAACTAAAGAGGTGACCCAAGAGATGCCACGGTTCCCAATGCAATGTGGGAGTCACGTCAACCGAGGCACTCTTCGCTTTAGGTCAAAGTGTAACTAGACCAAGGGGGAGACCCTATACCCCAATCACAGTTGATTGGATACAAACAAAGGTTTCTAAGGGTAGGTAAATGATGAGTTACGGAAACCAATGCAAGGCTAAGTGGACTTAAGAGTTCAGGAATGGTTGAAGGTGGTGCAATGGATAGTTGGTGTTTCAACCTATGTATGGCTTAGGCCACTTGATGGGGTATGATTACTAGGTGTAGTACCATAAGTTTACACAGGTGGGTCTTGTGTTCTTGGGAAGTGTGAAATGATTCTAGGTAGGCCCACAAGGTGAAGTTATGTGTGAGGTTGGTACTATAGGTTAGATGTAGGCTAGATCTATGAGTTTGAGTTGGTTATAGGAGTACCCATGTACTAGATCTAGGGTTTGACACAAATCCCAAGGAGTGCGACTTGCTTGGTGATGGACTAGTGCCTTGTTAAGTGGGCTAATGGAGTCAAGAAGGATGTCAAAGTGTAGATCGGGACACCTAGAAGCCAAGTCAAGTGGGTTGAATGAGATCCAATGGTTAGATCTTACTAGATCTAGGTTTTTGGGTGAAGACCAAAAGTGGACCACAATCCCTTAAAACAAGGAATGCAATCCCCAAGGCAGATCTTGACAAAAGGGCAGTATAGACCTAGGTTTCAAGGCATGGGCATTCCAAATCCACGAAAATCTCCAACACCCACTTCCTAGAAGTGGACCAACTCAAAACTTCAAGGGGGTGCGACTTGCTCAAGGAAGGGCAAAAGATGGATTTGGTGGACCAAATCAAGTCCAATGGCCACCAAACTGTAGATCCAAGTGGCTAGTACCCCGATCTATGTATCTTCAAAATTTCAAGTGAATTGAATGGCTAGATCTTAGTAGATCTAAGTTTTAAGGTACCAAGAAGATCAAAAGGGGATTTCAACCCCTTAAAACATGGAGAGATGTCCACAAGGTAGTTTTCACCAAAGTAAAGATGTGGGTATAGGTCATCAAGTGTCTAGATTCCAAATCAAGTGAAATCTCACCTACCCATGTGCTAGATCTAACCCAACAAGCTTCTCTTAGGAAAATCGATTTAGGTTCAAGAGGGCTTTTTGCATTGAAAAGTGTGTCAATTTTTAGCCAATCACCACCAAACTATAGATCCAACTAGGGGTGGATCCTATAGAGGTGGGTTTTTAATATCTTTTCAATCGCAAGGCTAGATCTAAGTAGATCTGAAAAATACCAAAAAACAAGGGTTTTAATTTGATTAGGGTTTTTATGATCTAGAAATTTGAAGATTCAAGGAAGAGAAGATCATACCTCTTGGAACATACCTGGATGAAGAGATGAATGCTAGTTGAGACGAGGATTACTTTGCCAAAGATCAAATGGAGAATTGTTGAAGCCCTCTTGCCAAATCGATTTTTCCAAGCCACATGTGATTCCTTCTAACCTGTCAAGCCAAGGAGCAAAGCATCAATCAGTTTAACAAATTGAAGGTAGATACAAGCAAGAGAGAGAGAAACATAGAATAGTTGACACAAAGGCAAAACTACTCCCTGTTACACCAAAGCGACTTCTTCCAAGATTGAAGGGCAAGCCTCCCCACCAATTCGCCCTTGTCCAAAATCGCCCTCTTAACCTGTAAATAAAATATGGCAAATATGCAAGATAGCTACAATAGATCCTCCAGTGCAATGGACAATAGCATTTACAATCGAAACAACCAACATCCACTCCAATCCAAGCATGTACTCCAAAAGATAGAAATTTTATTCCAAGAGCCAAAAATCTCTAGATGAATTTTACAATGAGAGGCTCCCTCCTTAAATAGGATGGGGAGAGAGTACAATCCTAACCACTTTTTACATGAGTGGCTAAGATTAAAAGATCTCAAGATCTAATCAATGGTTGAGATGAGCTCAACAATAAAATACATGGATCAACCATAAAATATAACAATAAGTGGACAAAATCGCCCTAGGAGAGGGGATCCCACCAAATCATGATGACAAAATATCATAAGAGGCTTATGGTGGGTCCAAGGGGTAATTTTATCCCTCCTTGGTCAATCCCCATAGCACAATAACCAAAAAAAAATAATCATGAATGTACCAAATCGTGCCTCCATAGTGAAGTCGTGGTCCTCAAAAGACCTCAAAAATCCACAGAAAGTGCCATAAGTGATGGATGCGGGCCCCGATGAAGCTGAAACTGCTGGAGAAGGTGAGGAAGGTCCCGATCTATCATCACTGATCATCCCATGCCATAACTTTGCCTCAGTAGCCCAAATCGATTTCCTCAATAGCCATTTCTACCAATCCTGAAATGCCTCGGGAAGCGTGAAATATTAAAAATGAATTATTTAATTCAAGAATAATGGATTTGGAGAAAATCCAAACCCCTAAATGAGTGGTTTTGGTCGGATGAGTTGGCCCAAGTGAGTTGGCATGGGAATTTAAAGGAGATTCCAATCAAATTTTGAGTGATCCAATCAAGGATTTGGGAGTGTTAAGTTGTCACTCCTTGGGATTTGCACCTTCCCTCATGAAGGCGTCAAGCTTGAGGTGGCAATCATCCATGGCTTGGGTGGAGATCTCAAGGTGGAAGGGGAGGCGCCTCCCTTAGGTGGCAGCCTTCCCCTTTAATGGAACTTGAGATATCACTCCAATCAAGAGATTGGAGCTACACTTGTCATCCTTCTCATGCCCATTCCCCCTCCTTGACCCAATTCGACCTCTTCCTCTTGGAGAGTTATTTAAGCAAGGTTCATGCTCCATTTTTCTCAAGTGTTGGAATGCATAGAACCTCTGCTTCTGTTTGTAATGCTTTTGATGAATAATATATTGTTGAAACTTTGGAGGTCATTGGTGGCTCTTGTTCTACATGCATGCTAGTCTTTGGTTGAGGTAACTTTGTGATATTCCATTTTGCTTTCATTTACAAGTAGATCTATCTAGCTTGGCAAGGATCTTGAACCCTAGTAGGGTAAGCATTCTTGTCTTGACTTGCTTATTTATTTTGGATGTGTAGAGATTTAGAAGTAGCAAATAATATTCGGTTATATTTTTGCTCTTCATTTTTCTTATCATTTAATCTACTAGATTTAATCTGTTGTATGTGTTAGTTTTCTTGGTTGTGTTACAGGATTTAGTGCTCTATTGTGAGAGTGGATCTTGTCTTGACTCCTCTCTTGGATTGGGTAGTGGATCACCTTACATTCAAGCACTAACAACTTTTCTTGGAGCACTTCTCTTTCTTCAATATTGCACAAGCTGACAAGCTTGGTTCTCTATCCTTCTCTTCTCAATTTTTCGAAAACAAACTTCATATCCCTTTTATGTTTATTTTGGAACAACCATAAGTACTCTCAAAAGATTAAAATCATTCTAAAGTTGTTTCAAATTTCAGATCTAGAAAGTTGCATTCATTTCATATCAAAAAGCTAAAGTCTAGATCTCACTTTTATGTTAAATTTGTGCATTCTAATCATGTTTTTTGCAAACATTTAGCTTGCTGGTTTTTAGCTGGTCTGCAAATAAAATCGAAGTTTTGGGGTGATCAAGCGCCTTAAAAGTGCAAAAAACCCTTCGGTGGACACCCATAAACTTCTATTTTTCAAATTCTAATATTGTAAGCTCTTAGATCCAAGTTTAATGGACTAAGAAGCACTTCTTTACTTTCAGTACTATGTAATTATTAAACGAGAGCAGTGGGGTACCCAGCACCCACATCCCACCCCCCCAGGGGGATTTGCATTTTTTCCATTTTCGTGGATAATTTTTTCTAACTCAATTTTTTTTCACACACTCACCTTTAACTACAAGGTGTAAACTTTATAACATCTTTTAAAGCATTTCATTTTAAATCATTTCATTTTTGCAAGCGTAGGTTAGAAATAACACAGTCTCATTGCCACGAACTATGCTCTCCCCATCACCTAAAGGCCTAGCTGATTAGTGGTGGATGATCAAAAAAGTGACACATAGGCTTGTGATCTCTTTTATTTCATAAGTTATATCTTTCCTTTTGTTTCTGTGTACAAACTTAAAATCTCTTGAACCAAGCTGAAAAGCAGGTCAAGAGTGCTCTCTGTCGGAGAGTACAATGGTTATTTGTTCAATTTAAATAAACCATTTCGCTACCATTGCGTATGCTTTGCCCCACTTGTGGGATACCCAGAAACAGTCGGAAGCATTTTTTAACATTCCACACTTAACTTAAGAACTCATTAATAAAAGTAAGGCCCCTTCAAGATAAGTGAAAATCCGGCACTTTCGACTGGTTGATTGTGTGGGGAAATTTCTCAAGGAACGCGGGAACCACTGGGACGAGACCTCGGGGCACCGTTAGACTACATCCTTGTTGGTGTAGTGTTGAACACGCTTAGGAGACTCCAGCCAGCCCACATGTTGCTGTGAGGAACCACCATTAGCTAATTTCCGGACATTCCTCTCTGTACCTTACGGTATCTCGAGAGTTCCCCTTTTTTCCCTAATCAAGATTCACAATTAATAATAAAAATTCTATCAAGAGACAATTGCACAACATTTCCACACTTAACTTAAGAACTCACTAATAAAAGTAAGGCCCCTTCAAGATAAGTGAAAATACGACACTTTCGACTAGTTGATTATGTGGGGAAATTTCTCAAGGAACGCGGGAACCACTGGGACGAGACCTCGGGGCACCATTAGACTACATCCTTGTTGGTGTAGTGTTGAACACGCTCAGGAGACTCCAGCCAACCCACATGTTGTTGTGAGGAACCACCTGTTATCACCTAAACTGTAGTTACCCCTATGGAAGGATCCAGTCATGGATGGCAATAGGGAAGGGCAACTTGAAAGGTGCAACCACGATCACCTCGACCTCCAATGTATATGGTTGTCACGCCAGTCGAGGCAACCTTCACTTTATGTTATCTAGCCCAGACAACAAAGGGGGAGACCCGATCTACTCCCGACAGGAGAGATCAAAACCAAGACACCAAATCAGGGTATTTCCAAGTGAAGTTAGGTGTATGGTTTATCCTAGACCTAAGGATGAAGTCACAAGTCAAGTGAGGGGTTCAATAGATGTAGCTTTGGTTCATAGTTGATGTGAGAGTGACTTACAATGTTTAAAGTGAGATCTAGGGCTAGTGTACTAGGTCAATGTCAAAAGATTCACTGCCTTGGGAACCGTGTCCAATGCAGGATAGTTAAAGGTTGTATTGGGGCTAACTAGTACATGAGACAAGATTGACCATGGTTCATGATGTCTTCAAAGGTATAGTTCACCATGCAAAAGTCAAACCTCAAGTCAATCCAACAATCTAGGAGAGTGGGTTGACTTGGAGATAAACCAGTGCCTTGGGAATTGGGAAGTGGAGTCAAAGTAGGGTTGACTTTATGGTTTAGGACTCTTACAACATGAGATAAGTGGACAGTATAGGCCTTGACGGATAAATATGTCTAGATCTAGGTTTGACCCAAGTGGACCACAATCCCTAAAAACAAGGAATGCAATCCCCAAGGCAAGAATTGACAAAGTGACAGTCTAGACCTAGGTTTTGAATTATTCTGAATCCGGATCTGCAAAAATCTCAAGTACCCAGTTCCTCGAAGTGAGTGAACTCACTTCTCCAAGGTGGTGCGACTTTCCCTAAGGAGGATTGAATCGGGGTTTAGGTGGGTCAAATCATGTCGGATGGCATCCAAACTTTAGATCCGGGTAGATCAGTCAAGTAGGGATATGGATCTATAATTTTGTGGCAATCCACCGGTTAGATCTTTATAGATCTGAGTTTTAGTGTTCTAAGTGGTCCAAAATGGGGATTAAATCCCTTAAAATGTGGAATGGGGCCCACAAGGTGATTTTCGAGAAAGGGACAACCTGGGTGTATGTTATTTGATGTGTAGATGTCAAATCAAGTGAAATCTCAAACACCCATCGCTTAGATCTAGGTCAACCTGCTCAAATGGTGAAGTGCGCCTTCCTTGGGAGAAGCTAGGTTGGCTTGGGAGAGGGATCAAACGGGAGCCAATCCACACCAAACTATAGATCCGGGATGCCGTGGATGCTATAGAGGTGGGTTTTCAATATCATGCCCAACAACCCACTAGATCTTGGTAGATCTGACAAAATGTAAAATAGGGGTTTTGAAGTATTTAGGGTTTTAACAATTTATGAATTATGTCAATGGATTGGATAAAGGAAAGAGAAACAAACCTGTGGATCTTACCTGGATAACCTTGTAGATGCCTTGATGATGATGATCTATGCAATCCCGATCAATTTGGAAGCTTTGAGGTAGTCTCTATGCAAATCGATTTAGTCCAAGAAGCCAATGCGCCCTCTCTCCTGCACAACAAACGTCAACAATATCAGATTTGATGCATCAAGAGATAAGACTAATGCCACAAAAGAAGTAACAGAAAGATAGCATAGATCACAATGATACTAATGATAACCCCCTGATACAAGCGAATGCCAAGAAAGTCGATTTGAAGAAGCCTTGCAAAATCGCCCTTGTTGAAGTCGCCCTCCTGTAGACAAACAATGATTTCCAAAAAATAGATAGATCTTACCACAATTTCCGAATGCTAGGTTGCAATAGACTTTCCAATCACCATCTAAGAACACCAGATGCAAAGGAGATCACAAGAATTTCCACAAGAATATTTTTCTATACCAATAATCCAAGAGCCAAAGACCCTTTACAATGAGAGGCTCTCTCCTTTAAATAGGAAGGAGAGGCACCAAAACCCTAACCACTTTTTGAATGAGTGGCTAAGATTAAAAGATACAAATGTCTAATCAATGGTTGAGATGAGCTCAACAACATAATACATGGATCACACATAAAATATAACATAAGTGGACAAAGTCGCCCTAGGAGAGGGGAATCCCACCAAATCATGATGACAAAATATCATAAGAGGCTCATGGTGGGTCCAAGGGGTAATTTTATCCCTCCTTGGTCAATCCCCATGGCACAATAACCAATAAACAATCATGAAAGTACCAAATCGTGCCTCCAAGGTGAAGTAGTGTATCTCCAAGGTGAAGTCGTGGTCCTCAAAGACCTCAAAAAATCCACAGAAAGTGCCATAAGTGATGGATGCGGGCCCCGATGAAGCTGAAACTGCAGGAGGAGGTGTGGAAGGTCCCGATCTATCATCACTGATCATCCCATGCCATAACTTTGCCTCAGTAGCCCAAATCGATTTCCTCAATAGCCATTTCTACCAATCCTGAAATGCCTCGGGAAACGTGAAACTGCCCAAACTGCCTCCTGGAGTGATGGCGCTGTCAAGGTGAGGGTACCAATGTGTCCGGGAGGGGGGTAATATGGTAAAAACAAGTGGCTGGACCACCCCCTCCATCATCAGCGCCCTAGGTCAACCAGATAAAAGTCATCTCTGCTCCGACAGGGCCTCCAACAGACCAAAACTGCACTAGGACAGCCTACTGAGGCTAAATCATCACTGTAAGTGCCCGGAACTGAAAACAAACTGTCCCATTGGACTCAGAAGGTCCAAATCTATCCAAGATGTGTACTCATACACCATATGAGTCTCTGCATGATCAAAATAAATATCCAATATACCGGAACAGGGCCAATAATAATGCGCTGTATATATACAAACACTGCTGTAACCCCAGAATCATCATCATAACCCTGTAGCTGCTGCATAGAATCATCCTGTATGTGTACATAGACCATATATCATCTATCCATATCATCATAAGGTCCAACATCTCATGTCCCATGGTCCTCCATGGTCAAACTAGGTCTAACCAAGACCAAATACAACTCAGACTATCATCCATAGCTGCTGCAAGGTGTCAAGGTCAATACATGCTTTACAATTTATTCAAATAGCTTCTATAACACAGAGTAATCATGACTGGCGATCTAAATCCAAATATATAGTGTCGTTAGTTATTATTATTACTCAGACTAGACTTTCAGGATCATACTCACTTCATAGTTGTGATCAATTTGCTAGTGAAGGGTGAGGGTTGAAATCAATGGCTAGGCTAAGGGATGACTTGACTAACTTGACTTTGTGACACTTTGGCAAGGGAAAGGGAATACACACCATAGTATATACTGAATGAGCAATAACACAGGGAATGGCGGTGTCTCACAAATGGATGAGTTGTTTAAAGAGGGTTTATTTACCTTCACAGATGCGCACAATCCATAATACAAGCAAGGCCAGCAATTGTTTAGATATAACATTTAAGTTCCATTGCCTTTTGGGCCTGAGTTTTCCATAGCCTTGATCTATGTGTGTTTACAAACACATTGCATAGATTTACATTTTTTTTAGGCTTTCTGCTGCAGGTGTGTTTTTAAGGCACTTGTTTACCTGAGCACTTCTAGGTGTGTCATGGACAGCTTGTTTACCTAGGTATTTATTTTTCCAAAAGATATAACATTTTATTTTTCATGGCCATTTTCATTTGGCATTTCTTTCCTATACAAGATATAGCATTTGATTTTTCCAGATTTTGTATTGATGGCAGCACTAAAAGTTTCAGGTTTAGCCAACACAACTTTAGTGACTAGGGGGAATTCTCAAGGAACTCCAACTCACCATAGGTAAGTTTTGTCACCAACTCAGAGCCGAGACACAATAAACAGGGAAGCTCATCCAATACAGAGGCTACAATGGGGAAAGGTCCTCCATGTCACTAGTCAAGTAGCAAATCAAGGTAATAATCTAAAAGGTAGGCCATGGATGGATGAAGACTATGAAATGATGGAGCCAACACTAGCAAGCCAGAGTATGGTGTAATGATCACCTCTATTCTCCCTAAGGAGGGTATGTACCAATGAGTATGAATAATGAACTTCTAAGTCTGAGTAGGGACAGTAATATATATATATAATAGGTCAACCAGGTCCAAATATCTATATGATCGCCAGATCATGACACTAAGTGCTAAGACATGCTATAAGAATAAGTATAAAAGCAATCTAACCATAATACCATGATATACCTGCTGAGTCATATACCTGAAAGCTCATCAACCTGTACCATCATCTGTCCTTTGAGACTGCTGCTGTAACTCTGGGCACTACTGTCTGCTCTGTACCAATGGCATAATGGCTATATCGGGCATCTCTCTGAGTGTCCTGAAACTCAGTCATGGCATGGGGAATATAACTGCTGTCCACAATCTGATAGTGATCCCATATAAATGCTCATCTCGGCGTCTCAAATGCAAGGGAACTGGCTGAATAGTGCACTGGCATCAGAAAAATAATGTATGGTAGCCCGGCTACTATATATGTGATAACATCTGGCTCCGGCTGGGACAAGTGCTCGGCTGAAGTGAGCGCTTGAGAACCTCAGAATCTCTGGTCCTCGAACTCTGCTACTCGAATCCATGGTCCAGCACTCTACCATTTTATTTCCAGCTTTTATTCTTGCAACCTATTTTCTGCATTCACAAACATCTAAACAAAATACCTCATGCCGCATGTGTGGAAAAAAATAAAATCAACTGAAATAAAATCTACTCTATGTCAGAAATATAAATGCATAAAATATAAATGCAGAAAGTAAATTAACATAATTTGCAAAATTTGAGTTTTATTGTGCAGGAAAAGAAAAAGTGACAGGTACTCGGTTAAACTAGGAGCTTACAAAGGAGCTTAGAGACTAAAAGGTGCCAGACTCAATGGCTGAAAAGACTAACTACTGCCTAAGTAGGCTTATTTGGTTTCCTACCTACCCTACTCTACCAGGCAATGCAAGCAGAGAAATCCCAACTATGTGGGATCAGGGATGTGATCCCTTAAGTCCCTCTGATGGACAGGATATAAGATACGTCGTCCACTACCAGTGGTCAGAAAGCACATGCCATCAATGCATCGCTCTACTGTGAAAGGTCCAACCCATATGTCATCAGCTTGTCCCGATCTTATATGCAATAAATGGTTGGGAATGATGACTTGACTTCCTGTATGAAAATTATTTCTATTGACTGACTCAGGAATAACTCCAATGTTACGAATAGGTATGGGATGGATTTCAGCAGGGTTTTGCGGTTGAGGTGTGACAATCCTCGAGTTTCTTCTAGAAGGAACTGCCTCCATTCTGGGTGGACCACCATCTAAAGAAATAGCAACTGTGCCAACAAGGATTTCCCTAATTTCCCTTCTTGTTTCTTGGATTTCCTCATTTGGCTCTTCCCCACGGGGAGACACAATTCTTTTAACAACCTCACCTACAGTCAAGAAGTCTCTATGTTCTTCCAAGGGAAGTGGCTCTTTAGATATGACAGTGTTATGACTAGAACCTTCCCCTGAAGGAACAGGTACAACCATGTTCTCCAGTCTGGGAGAAACTGACTCAGAATGAAATGTAGAGGAAGTAGGAATGTGAGAAAGATCATGAGTATGATGACTAGATGACTCAGATGGTAGGAGGAAACTAGGGATATGCGGATATGTAGATAAAGTATGGCCTTGAGGCTCTGAAGGAGTTTGGAAAATAGCAAGGTTATTTAAATTATAGTCCCCTTCAGGAGCATCATTAATTAGGGCATCCTCTTCCCAACCTAGAGAGTTATCATGGACTTGAATAAGGCTACCGTCTTCTAGAGATAAATGAGACAAAGAATCTTCTGTATCGGAATAATAAGTAGCTTCAGGCTCTTCGTTTGTTTCAACCCTAGTAGATGTTGCAAGATTGTTTTCCCATGGGTAAATAGGTGCAAGCCCTTGTCTTTCTCTCTCTCTATTGTGATCGGTCAAGGCAAACCACTCCCTAACAGTGAAAGGAATTCTTTCTCCCCTCCTAATATCATCAAACTCATCTTCATGTATTGGGTTTTCAATGTTCTCCTCATTGTGTGTTTGTTCATGGAGGTTTTCTATTGGGAGAATTTGTTCAATGCTTTGATCATCTAGCAGACTCTCATTTCTTCCTAGACTTCTTATGTCATCCTCAATCCCTTCAAGTGTGTGATTTTCTATAGCAGGTTCTTGAATGGTTTCATTGTTTTGTTCGTGATCTTGGGGTTGATTTTCATGTCCTCTCAATTCATCTATTTCCTCAACAACATCATTTCTAATTATTTCAATCATTTGCTTGTCTTCCCAAAAAGAATCAGAATCTTCCATGACCATACACATATTTTGATCAACTTCATACAATTCATCCTCATCTTCAACAAGGTTAGTTTTGGCATTATTTAATAATTCATCCCCGTATGTGTTTTTTAATCCTTCATCAAAAGACTCAACATGCTCATTATAACAAGGTTCTCTGTTAACTCGAATCAAGGCTCCATCAGGGTTGGGAACACAAATAAATGATAAATCCATCATGAGATATCCACCTAGGCCAGCTGCCCATTTTCTAGATAAAAGCATTCCATATGCTGGGGGTAAATCAATGACAACTACATCCATCATAGTAGAAATGTCTGAACATGCGAAAAGGTCAGCCCTAAGGTTTTTAATCAAGCCATAGGACGGTACTCGTCGGGAATCTATACCACAGACATTTCCATAAGGTCTAGTCACTTCGAGTCCCATTTCCTTCATAACTTGTAAAGGCATAACATTCATTGCTGCTCCAGAATCCAACATACAATTATGAAGGAGCATGTTTTGAATGTGCAAGGTAAGGTAAAAGGGAGAGTGACCACCGCTTTTTCTTTCATAAATGGCTGAATGGATGTTTATTGGTGGATCCTTCTCTGTTTCACTAGGTTGTGTTCCACTAAGCTTTTGGATATGACATGATTCTAGGACAGGTTCAGGAGTTTTCTCTTGGCCAATACCATTGAAAAATTCTTCTACTTGGCATCTAACAGAGGGGACCTTCATTAATTCAGTGACAGGGATGTTACACATTATCTTGCTTAGCTCTTTTTTCATATCAATCTTAAGATCATAATCATCTATGGCAAGATCTTCTTCTTCCTTTTTATCTTCATCAATCTTTTTATGTTTATCAAGGAAAGAAGGTTGGGAAGTAGTTCCTCGTTTGTAGATTTGATACTTTGGTTGCTCTTTAGGTTTTGGGAGCTCTAAGGCACAACATGTGGAGCTAGGTTCTTCAATAACATCATCTTCTTGCTCCCATGGCTCTTCTTCTAAAAGGATTCTTCCAAAGTCTTCATCATAAGATAAGTCATTTATAAAGTTGATGTTTTCTGGTTGGTCATCATGGTCAATGGTGTCAGAGGGTATCTCTTCTTCTTCATCACACCAATTGACTTCCTTCTTTTCAGAGTTTTCTGGATACTCAGGTCGTCGCCTATCCCTATCCCCATCAGGCCTTCTACTATTATTCCAGTAAGGTTTAGGGCCATAAGGATTTCTATGTCTCTCAGGGTCATTCAAACTTGCCACATTCTTAGTCAGGACAGTTAATTGTTTCATCATTTCTTGCATGACTTCTAGAGTGTCCTTGGATTCCTTTGGCACACTCACAGGTTCCTTTGGTTTTCGAAGTCTAGGGTCAGATCTAGAAGTGGATGGGGTGAATTGATCGAAAAAGTTTTGTTTCCCCATGGATGCTACATTTTGCTCAGCCATCTTAGCATTTGATTGAGCGGTCTTTAAGTCATTTGGGTTTTTATCCTTTAGCTGATAACCAACCCATCCCTCAAAAGCATTCAAGTAGTGAATGACAACTGCTTGATCTTTTGGTCTAATTTCTTCAGGGATAACAGCTACAGTCTTGTCAAATCTTATGTTAAACTCATGGACTGTTTCATTTTCTCTTTTCTTGATGTCGAAAAGTTGGTGTAAGAGAAACTTCCCATCTAACTTTCGGGACCACTCACTGTTTAGCTTGTTGACAAAGTTATCATACCCATCAATGGATGAGGCAGGCAACCTGTCAAACCACCTCCTAACATCTCCTTCCAAGGATGCCAGGAGACCCCTCATGAAAACATCTTCCTCAGATGCTCCATATGCTTCCATGTGTTCCCAAACTTTATCAATGTGGTCTTCAATTGATATAGCAGATACTCCATCAAATCTGGGAACCTTTTCAAAATACTTTTCAGGCATGTCATGGGGTGCACCCTGGATTTGGGAAAAGTCTAAAGGAGATGGTTTTGCTTTTCTTCCAAAAATCCTAGGAGCTTGTGGTGGAGGAACATTTTGGTTTCCCGGGTTTGTTCCGGCCATTGGATTTGGTAAGTTTGTGTTTAAGTTTGAACTATGTGATGAGGGAGGAACCGACTTGATCAAAGGGGATCCTAAAGTTCTGTTTGGAGAGTCGTTAACCAATTTCCAAAGGAAGTTTGATGGTTGTGCTTTAGGATCTCTTTTACGATAGGTGATTGGGGTTCCTTCAACTTGATCTAAGTTTACTTTACTTCTTGTGTTGTAAGGATGTAAATGAGCTCGCTCCTCAGCGGAGTCACGATTGGGAGTCGCCAGGTAGATTTAACTCTTCTACCGAGATATGTGTCGTTTGTATATGCGGGAAGGACTAGGGCAAGCTATTGCCTCCCCGGCAACGGCGCCAAAATGTTAGGCAAAGAGAAAGGGGAGGAGAGCTTTAAAAAATAATATGTCGGACCAAGGTAAGCCTATTGCTTCCCCGGCAGCGGCGCCAAAATGTTATCACCTAAACTGTAGTTACCCCTATGGAAGGATCCAGTCATGGATGGCAATAGGGAAGGGCAACTTGAAAGGTGCAACCACGATCACCTCGACCTCCAATGTATATGGTTGTCACGCCAGTCGAGGCAACCTTCACTTTATGTTATCTAGCCCAGACAACAAAGGGGGAGACCCGATCTACTCCCGACAGGAGAGATCAAAACCAAGACACCAAATCAGGGTATTTCCAAGTGAAGTTAGGTGTATGGTTTATCCTAGACCTAAGGATGAAGTCACAAGTCAAGTGAGGGGTTCAATAGATGTAGCTTTGGTTCATAGTTGATGTGAGAGTGACTTACAATGTTTAAAGTGAGATCTAGGGCTAGTGTACTAGGTCAATGTCAAAAGATTCACTGCCTTGGGAACCGTGTCCAATGCAGGATAGTTAAAGGTTGTATTGGGGCTAACTAGTACATGAGACAAGATTGACCATGGTTCATGATGTCTTCAAAGGTATAGTTCACCATGCAAAAGTCAAACCTCAAGTCAATCCAACAATCTAGGAGAGTGGGTTGACTTGGAGATAAACCAGTGCCTTGGGAATTGGGAAGTGGAGTCAAAGTAGGGTTGACTTTATGGTTTAGGACTCTTACAACATGAGATAAGTGGACAGTATAGGCCTTGACGGATAAATATGTCTAGATCTAGGTTTGACCCAAGTGGACCACAATCCCTAAAAACAAGGAATGCAATCCCCAAGGCAAGAATTGACAAAGTGACAGTCTAGACCTAGGTTTTGAATTATTCTGAATCCGGATCTGCAAAAATCTCAAGTACCCAGTTCCTCGAAGTGAGTGAACTCACTTCTCCAAGGTGGTGCGACTTTCCCTAAGGAGGATTGAATCGGGGTTTAGGTGGGTCAAATCATGTCGGATGGCATCCAAACTTTAGATCCGGGTAGATCAGTCAAGTAGGGATATGGATCTATAATTTTGTGGCAATCCACCGGTTAGATCTTTATAGATCTGAGTTTTAGTGTTCTAAGTGGTCCAAAATGGGGATTAAATCCCTTAAAATGTGGAATGGGGCCCACAAGGTGATTTTCGAGAAAGGGACAACCTGGGTGTATGTTATTTGATGTGTAGATGTCAAATCAAGTGAAATCTCAAACACCCATCGCTTAGATCTAGGTCAACCTGCTCAAATGGTGAAGTGCGCCTTCCTTGGGAGAAGCTAGGTTGGCTTGGGAGAGGGATCAAACGGGAGCCAATCCACACCAAACTATAGATCCGGGATGCCGTGGATGCTATAGAGGTGGGTTTTCAATATCATGCCCAACAACCCACTAGATCTTGGTAGATCTGACAAAATGTAAAATAGGGGTTTTGAAGTATTTAGGGTTTTAACAATTTATGAATTATGTCAATGGATTGGATAAAGGAAAGAGAAACAAACCTGTGGATCTTACCTGGATAACCTTGTAGATGCCTTGATGATGATGATCTATGCAATCCCGATCAATTTGGAAGCTTTGAGGTAGTCTCTATGCAAATCGATTTAGTCCAAGAAGCCAATGCGCCCTCTCTCCTGCACAACAAACGTCAACAATATCAGATTTGATGCATCAAGAGATAAGACTAATGCCACAAAAGAAGTAACAGAAAGATAGCATAGATCACAATGATACTAATGATAACCCCCTGATACAAGCGAATGCCAAGAAAGTCGATTTGAAGAAGCCTTGCAAAATCGCCCTTGTTGAAGTCGCCCTCCTGTAGACAAACAATGATTTCCAAAAAATAGATAGATCTTACCACAATTTCCGAATGCTAGGTTGCAATAGACTTTCCAATCACCATCTAAGAACACCAGATGCAAAGGAGATCACAAGAATTTCCACAAGAATATTTTTCTATACCAATAATCCAAGAGCCAAAGACCCTTTACAATGAGAGGCTCTCTCCTTTAAATAGGAAGGAGAGGCACCAAAACCCTAACCACTTTTTGAATGAGTGGCTAAGATTAAAAGATACAAATGTCTAATCAATGGTTGAGATGAGCTCAACAACATAATACATGGATCACACATAAAATATAACATAAGTGGACAAAGTCGCCCTAGGAGAGGGGAATCCCACCAAATCATGATGACAAAATATCATAAGAGGCTCATGGTGGGTCCAAGGGGTAATTTTATCCCTCCTTGGTCAATCCCCATGGCACAATAACCAATAAACAATCATGAAAGTACCAAATCGTGCCTCCAAGGTGAAGTAGTGTATCTCCAAGGTGAAGTCGTGGTCCTCAAAGACCTCAAAAAATCCACAGAAAGTGCCATAAGTGATGGATGCGGGCCCCGATGAAGCTGAAACTGCAGGAGGAGGTGTGGAAGGTCCCGATCTATCATCACTGATCATCCCATGCCATAACTTTGCCTCAGTAGCCCAAATCGATTTCCTCAATAGCCATTTCTACCAATCCTGAAATGCCTCGGGAAACGTGAAACTGCCCAAACTGCCTCCTGGAGTGATGGCGCTGTCAAGGTGAGGGTACCAATGTGTCCGGGAGGGGGGTAATATGGTAAAAACAAGTGGCTGGACCACCCCCTCCATCATCAGCGCCCTAGGTCAACCAGATAAAAGTCATCTCTGCTCCGACAGGGCCTCCAACAGACCAAAACTGCACTAGGACAGCCTACTGAGGCTAAATCATCACTGTAAGTGCCCGGAACTGAAAACAAACTGTCCCATTGGACTCAGAAGGTCCAAATCTATCCAAGATGTGTACTCATACACCATATGAGTCTCTGCATGATCAAAATAAATATCCAATATACCGGAACAGGGCCAATAATAATGCGCTGTATATATACAAACACTGCTGTAACCCCAGAATCATCATCATAACCCTGTAGCTGCTGCATAGAATCATCCTGTATGTGTACATAGACCATATATCATCTATCCATATCATCATAAGGTCCAACATCTCATGTCCCATGGTCCTCCATGGTCAAACTAGGTCTAACCAAGACCAAATACAACTCAGACTATCATCCATAGCTGCTGCAAGGTGTCAAGGTCAATACATGCTTTACAATTTATTCAAATAGCTTCTATAACACAGAGTAATCATGACTGGCGATCTAAATCCAAATATATAGTGTCGTTAGTTATTATTATTACTCAGACTAGACTTTCAGGATCATACTCACTTCATAGTTGTGATCAATTTGCTAGTGAAGGGTGAGGGTTGAAATCAATGGCTAGGCTAAGGGATGACTTGACTAACTTGACTTTGTGACACTTTGGCAAGGGAAAGGGAATACACACCATAGTATATACTGAATGAGCAATAACACAGGGAATGGCGGTGTCTCACAAATGGATGAGTTGTTTAAAGAGGGTTTATTTACCTTCACAGATGCGCACAATCCATAATACAAGCAAGGCCAGCAATTGTTTAGATATAACATTTAAGTTCCATTGCCTTTTGGGCCTGAGTTTTCCATAGCCTTGATCTATGTGTGTTTACAAACACATTGCATAGATTTACATTTTTTTTAGGCTTTCTGCTGCAGGTGTGTTTTTAAGGCACTTGTTTACCTGAGCACTTCTAGGTGTGTCATGGACAGCTTGTTTACCTAGGTATTTATTTTTCCAAAAGATATAACATTTTATTTTTCATGGCCATTTTCATTTGGCATTTCTTTCCTATACAAGATATAGCATTTGATTTTTCCAGATTTTGTATTGATGGCAGCACTAAAAGTTTCAGGTTTAGCCAACACAACTTTAGTGACTAGGGGGAATTCTCAAGGAACTCCAACTCACCATAGGTAAGTTTTGTCACCAACTCAGAGCCGAGACACAATAAACAGGGAAGCTCATCCAATACAGAGGCTACAATGGGGAAAGGTCCTCCATGTCACTAGTCAAGTAGCAAATCAAGGTAATAATCTAAAAGGTAGGCCATGGATGGATGAAGACTATGAAATGATGGAGCCAACACTAGCAAGCCAGAGTATGGTGTAATGATCACCTCTATTCTCCCTAAGGAGGGTATGTACCAATGAGTATGAATAATGAACTTCTAAGTCTGAGTAGGGACAGTAATATATATATATAATAGGTCAACCAGGTCCAAATATCTATATGATCGCCAGATCATGACACTAAGTGCTAAGACATGCTATAAGAATAAGTATAAAAGCAATCTAACCATAATACCATGATATACCTGCTGAGTCATATACCTGAAAGCTCATCAACCTGTACCATCATCTGTCCTTTGAGACTGCTGCTGTAACTCTGGGCACTACTGTCTGCTCTGTACCAATGGCATAATGGCTATATCGGGCATCTCTCTGAGTGTCCTGAAACTCAGTCATGGCATGGGGAATATAACTGCTGTCCACAATCTGATAGTGATCCCATATAAATGCTCATCTCGGCGTCTCAAATGCAAGGGAACTGGCTGAATAGTGCACTGGCATCAGAAAAATAATGTATGGTAGCCCGGCTACTATATATGTGATAACACCACCATTAGCTAATTTCCGGACATTCCTCTCTGTACCTTATGGTATCTCGAGAGTTCCCCTTTTTTCCCTAATCAAGATTCACAATTAATAATAAAAATTCTATCAAGAGACAATTGCACAACATTTCCCTTTTTCAGCATTATTTATTTTGACTGTATTCGACTCCATAAGGCACTGGTCCTTGCACTTTACTTTGCTGATTATCAGTTAAGCCATCGTGCATCTATATTTTCTACAGTGATCATTATTTTATGCTGTTAAAAGGACTTCTCTAAACTATTGTTACAATTATATCTTGAAACCCCTTAATCAAACTCCCAAAACCTTAAAACAACCCATCAATTAATTAGAAAACCCTAATAACCTTAGTAACATTCCATAGGGACAAACCCCCTTGGCTTTCATTGGGAATTTTGCCTAAACGGAGAACCAAGTGACATACTTGACTCGAGACTTGCCACTAAGGGCACACCGAGCGACAGCATAGATTTCGGTTGCGACAAAGAAGGTGTGTAATCCGGCGGCAACAATGTTGATTGTCCCTTTGACAAATGTTTTTTGTCTTTTGAAGAGTCTGGGTTGGAAATCTCAGGTGATGCAAATCAAGCCTCTATATTTGAATCCACCCTCCCATCCCTGCTTATGGATCCTTTTTCTCCTTTTTCATCTTCAAATCAAATTTCGACATACAAAGTTATCATTGAGGAGTCTCAATTGGTTGATGGTAAGATGTTTCATTTCCTTTTCCAGTTATCCCTAATGAATAACGTTTTTGAACTTATTGATTTTCCTTGTTGGTGGCTAGAAAGGGTGTATAAAGACCAATTTCATCTTTTCTCCATTTTTTAGCAACAAGTGGGCTTGATTTTGATGTTTCGTCTTCTAAGCTTTAATTTGTCCCCACTTGGTTCTTATTCTATCATTAATCCCAGGGAGAACCAAATTGAATATGTGAGAGAAGTGAATGAGGAAAGTAATTTGTGTCAAGAGGGATTGAATCGCGTGCCATATATTTTCCCTCCATCCATTTTAAACAATAATTTGCATAATTTCTATGATCAAATCGATATTTTGATGGAGGATGTTAACATCAGTCAATTTGTTCCTTGGCATGATTTCTGTTGCCGCCTAATACACACCTAGGGGGGACGCGGCAGGAAACCTTCAAGCCGATCGGTGTGTCCTTGGGGGCAAGTGAGAGTCAAGTGCTGTCACCTGATTACTCGACTCCTCCGTCTCGGCTTACTCCTAGCGAAGCCAAGGGGGGTGGTCCCTATGAAAAATAATCTAAGGCTTTTAATCTACAACAAAAGATAAAAGTCTATTCTAGGAGTTAAAGATGACGAGATGATAAAATATAACAACAAAGCACTGCTTGTGAATTAAATCAAATAGCTAACCCAACATAAGATAAATAAGCATTCACGACATTTATGATTGACTTAAACACAGAAAATTAAAGACCAGTGCCGAGAATGTAAAAATGCTTGTAAGTACTGTTGTGTGGGGTTGCTTGTGTAGTCTCAGTGAAAGTATTGCAGTGGCTCGGTTGGTAAATTTTATAGTTATTAAATGAGTAGTTAAGGAGTGGGTTGATTCTTGGTTTGGCCCAAAAGAAAACCTAAACTTCGAACTGAGTGCTCTAGCAACCTTACCAAGTGTCCAACCAGGCGAGGATGAACCCGCTTAAGAACCTGCTGACTCTGTGGATTCAGTCCATGCAACCTCCCGAGTTCTTAGGATTGGATTCTGATGGATTATCCTATTAACACTAATTACCTTGCACCCGTTTCTGATTGAGCCAACTGTTCCGACTAAGCTGCAGTGGTCAAGAGCATACTCCGAGTTTGGGGCGTTGTTCGTTTTATTAAATAGGTATGAGTGGATGATTAATCTACACTAAACCCCAAGCATAAAGCAAGGGGGGTTAATTTTAAGATTAAATTTTAAGCACAGGATAATAATTTGAAATAAACACAAAAGCATATAAAAAAAGATAAACAGGTCCTCGGAGGACGTTGTGTGCTTGAGTGAGTTATCTAATTACTACTGCTTGAAAGAAAACTAATCTAAAACGAAAAAAATAAAAAAAAATAAACAAGGGTGCGAATCCCCCCTGGGGGGATTGGGTTCAGGCGCTGGAATTGCCTGCTGTGCTCTTTTTATTTTTTATGATTTACACATGAAGCTCAAGAAACACTGCTGGTCCTTTAACTAGGCACCAGTACAGTTTACAAATGTTAGAATGATGTAAGGGAGGTAAAACTAGCTCCCCGGATGGCTACGGACACCTCCGAATCTCAGACTTTGAGCTTTAAAAAGTTCGGACCTGCTAAAAGACAAAAAAAACCAGCGAACTGAATTAGTCTTAAAAATGCCAAGAAACACTTAAAAAGTGTCTTTGACGTTGCTACAAAAAAATGCAAAAATTTCTAACTTAGCTAGCAACCTAGAACTAAATAACAATGAAGCTATTAGACTCTTTAGATTGCTACTTGCTTAGATCTATTAATCAAATGAACTTTGAAGCAAGATTTAGATTTAAATAGGACAGTAACCGAGATAGAATAAAAAAATGGATCTAGAAAAGTGAACCCATGGGGGTTGAGCGTTTTGAAGAATGGGTAATGGAGTCAAGCTCCCTGATGCACCGGTAAGATCGAGACTTGGTTCGTATTTACTGAATGAAGGCACGATCTAACATGTTCGTGGACTTCTCCAGCTTAGGCTACCTGTAGACAGCTGCAAACAACTAGCAAGGGGATAAGAGCATATGTGTAGATAATTAAAAGAAAGCAGCGATGCAATGAATTCAAACAAGAAATTACATTACTCTTAGCCTCCTAATATTATCAACATGAATAAGCAAACTATAAAGTATTACTTACAGATCTTATAGAAGATAGCTTCCCTTTAAAGACATATAATCCCAACAATACTAGCTATGAAACATAATACAGTATACCTCAGATGTACAAGCATGACGATCCAACCAAAGACAATCACCAGACTAGCCTCCAAAGCCTTCTTTATTAAACTCAGAAAAATATTACAATACAAATATAAGCAGAGGTTCCACACTTTCTGATCCTTACAACGGAGCCAAGCTCCTCAATATATAGCAAGTGGCATGAAGCTAGGGCGCAAAACCCTAAGGAGACAAAGCTCCTAGTTTGTAGAGCAAGCAACCTCATAAGCCAATGGAGAAGCACCATTTTTCTTGGACAAAAACATCTCAAAGAAGAAAATGCCAAATTGATGAGGAAGCTGCCCACTTGTGAAGGAGCTCACGCGTGAGGAATGAGGACGAATGGCAGGATGTTTCCATGCTTTATTGGAAAAAAATCCGTTGGTTGCTTTGATGTGCTCATTGGCAGCTAGGGTAGGCGCATATCTAATTAGCAATAAATCTTTCACCCAATGAAATAGAACTGGCCATGAGGAGAAAGTTGCCCACGTGAAGATGGAGGTCGAACTTAATGTTTCCTTGCTGCGTTGGAGTCAACGTTGGGCTGGGTTGTTTTGATTGGAAGTTTATCCCAATGAGGTGGGAACCCACAACCTGAAATCATACCATCCAATATCGAAATATGTACATGGCCGTGGCCCACGTGAAGATGGAGGTGAGCACGTGAAGGAGAAACTATCAATTTGACTTTCAAATACATGCCTTGCCACTTCAGCATAATCGTAATCCTTCATAACTTATAATATACGGTTTTAGAAATTACTTCAACTCCCATCATAATACCACGGCCATGTGGAGAAGGCAGGCCCCACGTGAAGATGGAGAAGCCGTACGGTTTTGGTAATAGTACCAATGCTCAAACCTTAGTTCGAACACCATATAACATAAGGTTTTTCTTTTTTTTATTTAACTTTACTTGCCAACCATATAATTGATGCCGAGTTGTAATCCTTACGGCCATGAAGGAGGATGACGGCCATGTGAAGTTTGAGTGAATTAATATATTCACATTTTGACTTTCAAACTTAACTTTAATATATGGTTTAGCATTTTCACTTAGTCGCCCATCCAAATTGATTAATGCCATGTCATTTTGGCATGTGACCAATTCCATTTTTTAATTTTTTAATCTTTGGCCAAAGTGCATTTTGTTGCATTTCTGGCATTAAAGTGCCACTTTGTAGCTCTGATAGGCAAAACTGCTCCACAGGGCGTCCTGGTCGCCCAAAATGTAGGAAAACTGGGTACCGGGGTAAAGAGGGTGCTCTGAACTTGAAAACGAGCATCCCTGCGTCGAATTCTGACTTCGGATAAGACTTTTATCACTTTTTGAAATTTTTTAATTAAACCATTAAAAAATGGCTTAAAAAATGCGAAAAATATTTTTTCTCGGAATCGACTGAAACTTCAGGGGAACCTAGTACATGACAAAACGATAAAATTCTAGCGTCTAGCATGTTCATACATGTTGCAAAATGGGCTCTAACAATCCCCTAAGGCCTACCCCCCACTTTGGGCATTCCAGCTTTGGAGGAGCAGGAGAAAACCTCATCGATTATACTCGGCTAAAGGCAAGGCATAATCGACAAGGGAAAAAACTCCTTGGAATACCTTTTTTGATTGTTAAGTCCTAGGGAACCGAGTCACTCAAAAACCACCATGCTAGTACGCTTATTACAAACCCCGTGGGGCACGGTCATGTACTACAAAACATTAAAAAAAAGGGGCCTTGAACAGGCCAAGCTTGGAACTTCTGAACACTGAAAAGCACAAGTGATTGTGCAACACTGGCGGCTCATTGAAGTCCAACTAAAGTGCAACTTTAGGTGGTAACAATTTCATTTTGCACCATTCCAATCCTTTTTAAATTTTTAGACAACTCAGGAAGATTGTGCTATCAAATTCATTAATCTTTAATCCAATCCTGACTTGTTTTATTAAAGAGCATCAAAGTAAAATCATTAATCTGTTTTATGAATGGTTGCACTGGATTTATGATTTTACTTAGCACTTGTATGATTGGTTAGAGTAGGGTAGGTAGGATCGAATAAGATCCCTTGAGCAGTAGTTAGTTTCATGTGCCATTGAGTTTGGCATTCCTTTTCTTTTTGTGTGTTCGTGCCATTGAATCTGGCCCTTTGTCTTTTCTTGTTGTCAGTCTTCTTTCCTTCTTGTAATAGAATAAAACTGGTTAGACTATAATTTTATTTTCACTATTTTACTTTCAACATTTACTTTCAGTATTTTTATTTATGGAGCATATTTTTCATATTTATATGATGTTAGTGACAACCGGTCTATGAGATTTGTATAGCTCTTTGTATTTTGCAGGTGCTAGGTACATTATTTTGATGATAATGCAGAACCCAAGTGCAAGATCGTGGATTGATGCAGTGAGTATTGTGGACCAGATATCTCTAAGGTTCTCAAGCACTCTCTCCCTTAGAACACGTGTCCCAGCTGGAGCCAGATGTTATCACATCCATACTAGCCGGGCTACCATGATTGCAGACCAGTTTCCTGCATATTTTTGAGCCAGTCCTTTAAACATTTTTTATGTGATCAGACTATGATGAGCAATATTTTTTATGATCACTTTTGTTTTCAGCAACCCCAGAGAAGACATTACATCCTTGTGCCATGACCTCAAATTTGATTACTGAGGTGACCATTTTCTTCCATATAGAGGAATGTGATAGTGCCCAAAGTTGTACAGCAGTAGTGTTCCAGAGACAGTTGTGGTCCAGATGATGGATACAGGTGCATGACCCAGCAGGTATATGATTGTGCATTGGATATGTTTACCTTGCTTTTTTGCTTATCTTAGTATCTTGACTAGGTATTTAGTGGTCATGATCTGGCAATATATATATATGGTTATTGGTTGACAGTCTGGAATTAAAGTGATCTAATTACTCGGAAGAAGAATTTCTTGTTTATACTCATTGGTTTTACCCTCTCAAGTAGTATGGACGTGATCATTCCCACCATTTATGGCCTGCTAGTTATGGCATCACCTATCACTTTCCCCATCCATCCATTCTCTTTCGTATTTGGTTTTACCATGACTTACACCTCAGCCTGTGATATGGAGGACCTCCCCACTTTTGCCTCTATGTTGGATAGATTCCCTGTTGTTTTGTGTCTTGGCTCTGAGTTATGCAACAGAACTTACCGAAGCCTTGATCCTTTTGGGCCGGGAGAACCCGCTGGTGTTGGTTCCTGAGCTTAGGTGAGTTGGATTTGAAGCCTTGACCTCTCTGGTCGGCTGCCCCAGATGATTGGTCCTGATTGTGGGTAATCCCCCTAGTTGCCTGAGTTGTGTCAGCTAGACTTGAAGCAAAATGTACTACCATCATTACATGCATATGTGACTCATTATTATATCTTATATGCAAGCCCATGATTATAAATTAAAACTGTGCTTTTCAGCACAATGAAAGAGGGCTATGAAACGAAACATAAAGCACCCTGTTAGATTTTGTGGTATATCGGGAAGTCCTCCATGATTCAGATGCCTTGCATGGAGGTACAACAGCAGTATAGGCATCAGGATGGACTAGAGGGTGAGATATACTCTACTCAGTGGCATGAGTCCGGTGGTGGCTGCATGCAAACCTTCCGGGGTGTTTTTTCCTTTGCATGCATGAGATTTGCATGACCTGTCAGCGATTAAAAGATGCATGCAAAAGTGACTTTTTGCATGCACTGAGATTAGGTTTTTGGTAAACCTAATTCATCGGTGAGATTATATATAGAGGCACGGGGTCCCCGGATGAGGTTACTCAGTTGGATTATCAGAGATTGATAAATCAGAAGTGAGGAGGGTGCACCAGTGCATGTAGGGTGACTTTCTGAGAGAGAGAGGAGTTGTTGCGGGAGGGAGAGTGGTCAGATCTGAGTTGGATCAGTGACCACTAGCTCCAGAGGCACTAGGCGCCCAGATATGTGGACTGAGATAGTCCATCAGTGTGGTTTCTGTTGAGTTAGAGGAGGACGCCTTCCAGAGGAGGAGGGGCGCATTACCTGAGGAGAGAGGATCTCATTCAGAGTCTGATCGACTGATTCAGAGTCTGAGATGTTCAGGGTAGCCTTGCCTCAGTGTTTGAGGAAGGTTTGTGACGATCATAGCTCAAATCTGTTGAGATCTGGCCCAGTACGAGCATCAGACATCGAGAGGGGAGGGCGCACTTTTCCATGCAGAGAAAGGACGCATTCTTCAGTTGAGCAGTTGGTTGTCTTCAATTGCAGATTAAATCAGAGGAGAGGATTGAGAGGGGCAGTACAGTCAGGGCTACCTGCAGAGAGTCTCATATCCAGATTGACAATTAGGGCACATTCTCCCAATGCATGCATCAGCTGATGCATGCAAATCTAGGGTTTGACCCGTTCAAGGATTAAGTTACATCTGAGGTGACTTTGTTGTATTTGCTTATTTTATATACATGCTCTGGGCTCAAGAGAGAAGATAGCCCCACAGGATTGTTGGTTTTCCCCGTTTGGGGTTTCCAGGGTATATGCAGTGTTATATGTGTGATTGCATGTGTTTAATGTTGTAAAGAGATTTAGTTGTTGAGTTTTATTTCATTACATGTATTATTGAGATACGAGACTCAAACCGCTTGAGATCTCAGGGCTATCCAGAGGGAGTAGTGATCTCTTGATTAAAATATACACACCCTAGATGAAAGCTGCAATTAGTTGTGCTTCTAGGAACATGCAAAATCCAAAAGGGTCATAAGGCCTAAAAAGCAGTGGTTAAATACATGTTGAATCTAAAGACTACGGGCCATAATTAAAATGTAATGATTATTAATTCCTCACGGAGCCTACGGGTTGGGATGTGAGATGGAGTAAGGGGCAGCTAATTCTAAGTGTCCCCTAGAACCTCAAGTTACGGTTAGCTGTGAACCCAGTCACGGTGGTTCTAGAAAAGATCCTCACGGAGTTGGTTCAAGCTTGGATGTGAGCTGTAGACATTTGCTAAAGTTGAATAGACACCTCTCAAATCAACTCATTCCATTTGTGAGACATCGCCATTCATTGTGTGTTTTCTGTCCAACATATGCTTAGGTGATTCTCACTTTTTCCCCTTATCCAAAGTGTCACACTGTTGGAGATTGTAAAGTCATTCCCTTGTCCTAGCCTTGCATTTTTCACCTTCACCCATTCCTAGCAAAATGGTCACGTCCATGAAATGAGTATACACTTGAGGGTCTTTTTCTAAGTAGTTGATTGTTTTGATTCTAGACTTCTATTTGATGTATTAATTTCTTAATCACTAGTGAAATGCTACTTTATATACTTTATACTTTAGTATTGCTATTGAAATAATTAAAGGAGCATATCTTATCCATTTGCACTTGCAGCATAAGTCAATTTGAGCCTGGGTCATTATTTTGATCAGTTTTGACCAGGTCAACCCAGGTTGACCAAATCAACCACGGGATCGGAGATGAGTTAAACCAATGATGTCCAAGATTGATTATTTATGGTCCTATGTTGCCCACTTGATGGTTCCATGCATCAGACACAGGCTTCATATGATGTTTTGATGGATTTTTATTATTTTATTATTTACAGACCATTATTTTTATTTGTTCAAGCATGGTTAAGCTTACAGATGATTATCCAAGTGGTCACATGGTGTATGAGTACTCATCTCTACTGCATTTGGGCCTTCTAAGCCCATTGGCACACTAAGATATCAGTTTCAAGTGCTTTCAGATGAGACTGCAATCAGATTATCACTTTATTGCATAATTGCCATTATAAAATGACCTGTCAGCACATTTTGAGATCTATTTGGTTCTCCTAGGTCGCTACAGAGGGAGTATGGCATCCAGCCACTTGTTATTACCATATTACCATGCTCCCAGACATTTTTGTGTAGTCAGATTTGTGTCCGGATCACCAGGCATAGAGATACAGGCATTTTATTATTTTACAGGTGATATTCCAGGGATTAAAAATGGAAGAAATGGTCACTAAGGAAATCGATTTGGGAAACTGAGGCAAGGAATTGGCGTTCGGTTTGTTCAGAGGATTTTTTTTATGCATCCCACACCTTCCGACATAGCTTGCACTATTCAGTGGGGTCCACACACAATCCTGGCTATTATTTGGATATTTTATTGTGTTATTGAGGGGGGCACGATTTGGTCTTTTGGTCACTTTATGATGTTATATGCTCATATTATTTATTATTGTGCCATGGGGCCATACTAGTGAAAGATATGATTACCTCCTAGCCCCACCATGTGCTTTTATCATGTGTCTTAGTCACTTGTCATGTGGTACGTCCCCCTAGGGCGTCTTTAGTGAGTGCGCCCCCCTTTATTTATGAGTTGATCCATGTATTTTATTTTCAGCTCATCTTAGCCGTTGATTATTATTGTCATATCTTTTGATCTCCACCACTCATTCAAAAAGTGGTTAGGGTTTTGGTCTCTCTCATTCCTATTTAAGGAAGAGAACTCCCTCATTGTAAAGGCACTTTTGGCTCTTGAACTCTTAGATAATAAAATATTTTTGCAAAACCTCTTGGAAGCTTTATCAAACGTGTTGTGTGGAGATTGTAAAGTTTTTTTCTTTCTAGCATTGTTGTGGATCTATGCTTTGCTAAACCATTTTTGCAGGGGGTTGTACCATTGATGGAGATAGCGATTTGATGGGAGCGCTATTGTGATTGAGCTCCATATCTCTTCCTCAAGTCGTTATTGGTTCAGGGAGTATCTTTATTGCTATGTTGCACTGGCCTTGAGGACAGGGGAACGTGGGGGACGAGTTTCTGGGACGGCTAAAGCGCACCCCCAATTTTTCAGGGGACGGCAGGTTGGGGACAACAATTTAATAATATATATATATATAAAGTAAAATTATATACGATTAATAATTATATTAAATTTGATATATATATTTTAATTATAAACATATTGACATTAAAATCAGAACAACCTTTGATTGAGAGAAATCATAAAAATTAGAACATGTTTGCAGCAAAACATCAAAACATGCTTGCATCCTTTAATTGAGATAAATCATAAAAATCAGAATGTGTCTGCAACACAATATCTTCCATGTAAACTTTATCATAAAACTGAAAAACTTAAAATTTTAAATTTAAATTTAGAAGTCTAGAGTTATGAATCATTCATGATACATAAAAGTCTAAAGATGATTAAGGAAGGGTCTATTTAAGCATAAATTTAGCCGCCGAGTATGGTAGCCACTGTAGGAAGAGTGTTGTATCCGCGCGAGTATGGTAGCCGCCAGAGTATTGAGGGGAAAGATAATGTGGGGGGCATGGGTTAGGTTAGAAACTTAGAAATTAGAATTTAGTTTTTTAGTTATACTTTTAGCTTTAGGTTTTTAATTTTTAATTTTGATTATTATTTTTATTTTATTTTTTTCATGTGCAAAGATCGAGGGATGTCTGGGAGTCCCCTGTTGTTCGAGGGACGTCGGGGACGTACCCGAAAAGTCCCTGATTTGGAAGGGGACATCCAAAAAGTCCCCAAGTCCCCAATGGAGTCCCTGACGATTTGGGGACGTTTCCTAGGAGTCCCCAAGTCCCCGGAACGCGGGAACGCAGGAAATGTGTGAAATTTTAGGGGGGACGGGTCCCCGTGAACATAGCTTTATTGTATCTTTGGATCATCTCTTGATGCTTGTTGAGTCTTTCTTCATTGATTATCATATTTCTCTTTGCAAATCGATTCTTACTTTGTGGATCTCTTTTGCAGGAGGAGGGCGACTTGGTCTCTTGGAGGGCACAGTGATTTCACTTGGCATGGCATGGAAAACGCTCGTAATTGATCAGAAAGGGAAGATCATCACCAAACAAGGCTAGTAGCAAGTATTTCTAGGTAGGTTTGCATTTTATTTTATTTTTCTAGGACTTAATCCAATTGTCACAACAAAACCCTCATCTTTCAAATCCTCGTTTTCTAAATCTGATTGATTGGGTACTTATTTGAGTACAACCATCAAAACCCACTTTGGAATAAATATAGAAACACTAGATCTAAAATTTCAACTCAAACCGACTCCATTTACCCCCGGATCTAGCACTAGTCTCCTCTAGGTGGGACGCCCTCCTTGGGTTTTGGGTCCATTTTTCATATCTATCAGTTGGGTATGCTTGAATCCCCTCAATTTTCACAGATCTATTCATCAAGAACCTAGATCTAGTCATCTAACACCCGGATCTACTATTTTGGGTCCACTTTGGCCTCATTTGCTTAAACCCTAGGTAGATCCAATTTGCGTATTTTTCATGTGAACTAGATATATCTAGATCTACTTTCCTAAACTCATTGTAGTACATTTCTGCTACGGTTCAAAATCTCTATTTTGCCTAAGCCTCCTCAACTAGTTTCTAACTCCCATAAACCACTACGTTTCCCTAGATCTAGATTCCATCCACCAAGATCTACTCTTGTGCATCATTTGTAACCCTTAGAGTGTCTTGTGTTGATTCCCTAGTCCTCAGTGGCTAGTAAGGGTCTCCCCCTTGATCTCGCTTTGGCTTGATCTAAAGTGAAGAGTGCCTCGATTAGCGTGACAACCAATCATCCTTGGGAATCAAAGCCCTCTTAGGTCACCTCTTTAGTTTCCTAGCACCTCTACCATCCTGGATAGGATCACCTTTAGGGGAAACTACAAGTTGTGTGATAATAGGACCACCCCCCTTGGTTTCGCTAGGAGTTGGACTAGACGGAGGAGTCAAGTTTCAGGTGATAGCACTTGACTCGAGACTTTCCCCCAAGGACGCACCCAATGGCTTGAAGATTTCTGCCATGTTACCCGAGGTGCGTATCAAGCGACAACACACTCAATTCAGACATATTGTAAGAGAATGAAGATTAAAAAGTAGAATTACAAAAGCATTAGAGTAGAGAGAATACAGTAAAATGATAGAAAAAATAATAAAACTACTTCAATTATTCTCTTTTCATTTAGGTCACACAAATCTATTGGTTCCTAAGTCCAACATGATAACATGAAAATACTTATACAATTGCATGCATACGTACATTTTTACAAGTCCAAGTGTTCACAAAGCTTTTCAGGAAGCAGGGCAATGAAAGGATGGAAAAGAGAACACATACTAGTCTACCAACCTGGAAAACAATTTGCATGGTAAAGCCCCAAAATCCAGCTTTCTTTTTATTTTCTTGCCACTCATCATAACTTTGTAATGTGACTGGATTTCCGTTTAAATTCTCTCCAGATGTTTCTGTTTCTCCTTGTTCTCTATCCATAGTCAAAGAATAGGTTCTCTCATGATGTTCTCTATTGGAACCTTGTTTGGACCACTGACTGCATCCCTTTATAGAAATAAAAGTTGCAAGCTACAACAATAAAAGATGATATTGGAAGCATGTCAATATTCATCCTTCTAACTATTTCATTTCTAACAAGAAAGTGATATGAGACGTCCCATTCATTCAAGCTTACAAAATACACATTAAGAGAAACTGGAAAGAAAACATATACAAAAATGGAACAAAATATTCCTGGAAGAATGTTTAGATTGCACTGTAGCAAGTATATGAAATTTAAACAAACAGTACCAATTTAATTGAAAAAATGTGTTTAGAGGGGAAAGAATGTTACCCCAAAGTAAATAGTGAGTAAAGTAAAAGTCCACCTGTTGAACAACAAAACCATCAGTAGAATATTTTAGATATCTTTGAAAGCATATCTATTACATCTTGCAAGTCTTAACATATGACGATTTTCTAACTGGAAGACAATATGCCACTATTATACAATATGAAGATCATAAAATAACCAACTTGCTGATGGAATTTCAATGGATATTACTTATAAATTGTTTTTCACAAAAGATGTCTTTCTTCTTCTTAGTATCAAGAATTGAAGGTAGATTTCACTCAATTAAATTAAACAAGGACATTACTTTAACAACATTAAATTTGACCATTCTTTAGCTCTAAGCTAAATAAAACAAAAACATCTTCTACTATTTATATGAAATCTCCAGCAGAAGTCGCAGATTGTATTTCTCTTTCTATTTGAAATATTATTTTACCTATCACAAACTTTTATTTTCTTCAATATTGTAGGCTATGTAATTCCATGTTCTTATCTTTGACATAATTTATACAGTTAAGATATAGTAAAACTTCAAGATAAGCTCAAACAAGACAAAGGTATATGACGACAACCTTGTTTCCATTCACAAAGTGCATGTCACAGACATGGGCTTAGCATCAATAATTAGAGAAAGAAATGCATTGTAAGATGGAACACGCACCATGAGTGCAAGAACATAAACAATGAAGTATGAGAAATGTAACTGAAGTAGTCAAACAAAGAATAGGATCGGACTTGACAAACCATTCAGTTTGGAGTCAACTTAGATTTCGTTATGAACAAAATCATTCATTAACTAAAAATATTGAACATAAGTAGGATGAAGGGTTTAAATCCATAAGGAAAAAATATAATTGATAATAATAAATTTAAAATATCATTTTTGTGATTAACTATGTAGAGTAAATCATTAATGCATGACATGTATCCCATGAGCACTATCTAGAAAGACTAACTTCTCATGAGCTTGAAGCCTTGAATAGTCCACTTAGCACTCATTGCATCAAGTGATTCTCACAGGGGTGAAGAAGTGAGATTAACTAGCTAGTCACTTTGGCATCAATGGTATGGGCATTTTCCTTTTACGTATCTTTCTCTCTCAAGTAGGTTAGCCATTAGATATGGTTGTAGAGCTACCTACTATTTAGGAGAAGGGAGGAAAATGTGTAACATGTTTGGCAATAGAGCAATAAAAGGAGATTGATGAAACAGGTAGAGATTGGAGAGCAACCAGAGTATTGGAGCTTTGCATGCAGCGATTTATGGTCCAATGATGACACCAACATTTTCAAGTACAAAGTATTTTTGCTTCGTGTTGATGATTTTTCACAGAAATTATGGGGTCTTTTTTCCTAATGAAAAGTTAGAAACCTTAAATATTTTGAAGAAGTTTAAAGCAACAATTGAAGAAGAATGTGGTAGAAAGATATGCACCCTCAGGTTAAGTAATGGAGAGGAGCTTGATATGTTTGCTGACTTTTGTAAGAATGAGACGATCTGGAGGCAACACAGTGGTGGGAAAAGGAAAAGTATGGAGGCAAAGAAGATGGTGAATGGAAAATTAGTTCCAAATACATAGTAGGCAAATGAAACGCATACACCAATGTATTTGCTTAATAGAAGTCGCACAAGAGTGATAGAAGTCACACCTGAGGCTTGATTCGGGAAGTCACACTTTATATAACACTCCACCCTAGATGAGAGCTAGAATTATATTCATAATTTATTGTAGAAGAAAATGAGCTGAAAGCTATATAAGGCTTTGCTCTCTTCCTCATTCTTCATGGTTGGATTTTGAGAGTTTCCTCTCTATTGAAGCCTAATAGACATATCTTTCATGGAGAAAATCGAATTGTAAGGTATCCTTTTCTATTCCAAGTGTGGTATCTTTTTTCCCAATTTTAGATGTTGTTAATGTTTTGTATAATAACTAGACTTGTTGATTAGGGCCAAACAAAGACAAAATTCTCTCATCGGAATGGTTGTAAGAGAAAATCCCCTCCATTCCTTTGTTAATTTATGCATGATTAAATTGTGATAGCATCTTGTCATCTTCAAGACTGCTGCTTTCTAATACACCATTGCATAAGTCACACCCTAGTTGCGATGTTTTGAGTTACCATCGAATGGGGTCTCCTAGTGATTTCTACTTTTCATTCTTCAACATGTTGGGGTTATTGGTGTATTGTGAAAACAGCCCTAATTTCCCCAACTCTTCATGAACTCGCCCCTTTATTGGTCTAGATTCCTTTTGACTCCTATTATCACATACTTTGTAGCTGGGAGCTACTACTTATTTTTGTAGACCAGATTGCCAATCATGAGCCTAGTCCTTACACTTGAGGAAGATGTTTCTCAGAGTACTCAGTTGTGGATGATACATATATGTTCAGCTAGATCATTCAGGGGCAGCAGTTGTGGGGCCACCCTTGCCATTTCGAGCCTTGTTCATGATTTCCCTTGTCACACATGTTCAAACCTTGGTTCATTGGAGCAGCACAATTAGTTGGATGTACTCTTTCCTTGCCATGCAGAGATAGCAGTGTTTGTACAGATGGATTGCAATTGCAGTAGCAGGTGTTGAGCAAGTATATGGCAGAGGTATTACTTTATGGATTTCATAGTTTTTGTTGGTTTCCTGACTATGCTAGACCTTGCAATTTTATTAGTGATCATTTGTTCTTATTTGGTTTTCAGTAGGACATGTACTCTTAGTGATGTAGGAGTATAGTTGATAGTTTCACGTACATACTCTATCTTGGGTTGGACCAGTTCTCTCACTCTTGGTTTTGTGCTTAGCCTCTTTCCACATTATCCATTCCATCCACCTTGTTTTGAATCTGTTGACTTGGACATGACTGATTTACCTAAGGACCTTCTGTTTGACGGACAATACACTTGAGCGTACGCGAGTCGGATCTCCCTAGCTCAATGTAAGTCTAGAACAAATAGAATAGACTATAAACCACTTTCCTAGATCTAGTTAAGGATCAAGTTATTAGATGTCTTAACTTAAGTTTGTAGCCCTTTCCTGGATGTTGTTCCATGCCTTGCGGTCGTCAGATCTAAGCTGCAAGACCTGCCAAGATACACAAAACAAGGTAAACAAGTAAAAACATCTAAACGATAACAGATCTAAGTAAACAGTTAAGCAGGTGAACTACACAATATCATCAACACAACAATATTGGTGGAAAGCGTTTATATTACTGTAAAAATAGGGAAAGTACATAGAAGAGAACGACTACAACCAGAGCTTAACGAAGTAATCCTTCTCCATCCAAGCCAATGCCATATCCTCCTGAGGAAATGTGAGTCTCTCAATGGATGAGTAGAGATCTCTCTAAGATGATTTCACTAGCATGTTGGCACTATAGACTTCCTCCCCCTTCTCACAGAGAGAATGGGTGTTTATATAGAGCTGAAGGGATAAGATAGGTTGAGGATTAGGGGGAGATGGTTAAGGGATCCTCCCATTAGGTTAGGAACCAAAACGCCACCTCACCTAGAGCCTAGGGATAGGCTCCACCTCAACAAACTTCTAGAGAGACCTCGAGACTCCTCAAAATAGCCTTTAACCAACCTCATCGCACCCTGGTAGAGGACACAGAGCGACAAAGGGGGACGTCGCACCCTGTAGAAGGACAAAGTGCGACAGTGTCTCACCCTAGCTGACCAAAAACTGCGACAGAGGGGGTCTGTTGCACCCTGTAGGAAGACAAAGTGCGATAGCCTACTGAAAGAGGTCAACTAGGCAGGGAAATCTCTCAGTTGGATGTGTTTTAGCCCAAAATGAGGTTAGGGGTCAGAGCAAAGAGTTTACACAATGGTTAAGATGACGACATTATCACAACGGTCATGATGACGACACTTGGTCATAATGACGATACTTGCAACGGTCATGGTGACGACACTAGGTCATGATGACAACACTTGCAACACTTGCGACACTTGCACAAGGGTGACGACATTTTGGTGTAACAAAAAGCCCCCCAAAGCAGGAAGCTGATGGAATGAGACGGGTGAAATGCTTTGTAGTAAGAAAAATGGCAATGACTTGCTGGTTGGAAGGAGTTGCTGCAAAAATGACCTGAGATCCACAAGTCTCATACAACACAAAAGATGGTTGTCGCCCAATACACTGCAGATCCATGATAGTAAACACTGACTGAACACAATCATGGCTACTAGACACAATCGTAGATCCATGATGAGATGATAACACAACCACGACCAATACAAAAGTGGATCCGTGTAACTCTAAACTAACAACACAGCCACGACCAATACAAAGTGGATCTGTGCGTCTCAAACAATCTCCATCACAACCTGGGTAGCAAATAACTTCCCCGGGGTCTTCAAGTTGAACCCGCAACGATACGAATCTATCCATGTGATTACAATGTTTTGGAGTCGAACATGGTAGAAACCACTTGATTACCGGTCATTAATGTATACCGTTAACAAGTGCGAGGGAGATCACCATTAATGTCAATGATTCCCAAGGTATCATAGTACATATCATCAAGCGTGAATAAATGAGTTGAAGTCGAACGCTAGATGAAATCTTTCAATCAAGAGTCAATGATGTAAACTCATGTTGAAAGCGAGGTAACCTGCCATTGAGGCATGCAAGGCCAAGATACTTGGTTGGTTTCTAAGTTCAATCCTCGGATGATGATTTGAAGTCGACGAGGATGAACTCATTGAAGGAGGGCCATGATGAATCCCCCATCATCGACATGAAACTCGATAACTGATGTTTGGTGTAGATCGGACGGTAGAGTAATGTGCAAGACTGACTCAAGTTAGACCAACATGATCGAAGGTATACTAACTGTAGATGATGAGTAATGAAACATCTCTTGAACATGGGCATGGCATGACTTGGCGGTATTGACATGACGAGAATGATACTAACTCCCAATGCGACTGATGGTGGAATCATTCTTTGGATGACCCAAAGGAGTGACAAGACTCACAGAATTGATAGGACTCGGAGACAAACAGATTACCCAGGTTCTGAATGCAAATGCAAACGAGTGCCATGTTCAAGAGTGACTATGTACTGCCGTAATTAAGATGTAACACAAAATCTTCCATTTTTCCCCATCATGATTGATGAGTGCCTCATGTTTTTTTACGAGCTTGATGAAGGTAACCAGATGCTCGGTATAGCTCATCTCATAGATGAGTCCAATCCCAAATGTTTTACTAACCTATGAAAGGAGGGGTTCATCCCAAAATGGGCCCTTCGATGTTTGAATTTTAACGAGTCCAAAGAAGGAAAACTTGGCGTCATTTCATGTTTAGAGAGTCTAAAAAGAACTAAAGGAGACTCCAAAAGGTCCTTTTTCGTAAAGTTAGTCTCTTCGCCCGGAAAAGGGTAAAACAACGCTAGAGAAAACTCTTCCAACCATGGTTGGTTGGAGTATTCATTTTTCGTAAATAGTGCTTCCTGGTCCGAAAAATGGATAAACTATCACCAGAAAGACGATCATTCAAATGCTTTTACAAGCGTGAAAGCATCAAGTTCGCTTGGCAATCTTTTCCTATTTAGGGAGTCTGAAAAGAGCTTAAAAGGACTCCATGAACAACTTTGTCATGGTTGATGACCGAGTACAACAAAGGAAAAAGTAAACTCGGCACAGTTCCTTTTCCGTAAATAGTCTAGCGAGGCCAGATAAAGTGATAAACCTATACTCGTTAGACACACCTTTTTAACTCAAATTTTTAACAAGCACGAGAATGGTATCAAAAGCACTCAGAATCTTTTTCATATTTGAACCAGAGCACGAAAAAGTAAAAAGTAAGCTCAAACCACTTTTCATGTTTCAACCAGAGCACGAAAAAAGTGAAAAGTAAGCTCAAATGCCATCTTACTGTTTTTAACGAGCTCAAAGATAGGTTGGAAGAATGCTCATGACATCTGCTTCATTTTTTGACAAGCTTGTAACAGAAAATGAACTATGCTCGGGATAATTTTCATGGTTTAATGAGCTCGAAACCTAAGAAGGAAAGTATGCTCGAAAATGTTCCCAATGGTGAACTTTTTCCCAACATGGCATCCATAGGTTGGTGTGTGCCCCCAGCATGATTGCTAGAAGTAAGTGACTTAGCTCAAACATGATGTGGAGAGGCGATCGAGTTGACTTCAACGTAACTTCTAGAGGTTGAAGACATGCCCCCCAAGCTTCATTTCATTCGCCTAAGGCATATGCGTATGAAAAGAAGGTTCAGGTACTAAATCTACGAGAAGACTCGACTCAAAGGGAAAAGAGTTGTTTCATTTTTTAATGAGCTTGACACAGGAATAGAACTCTGCTCAGTGAAGCTGGTCTCATTTTTATGCAAGCTTGAAACCAAAGGTGAACTATGCTTGGGGGGTCTATTCCGTTTTTCAACGAGCTTGGAATCAAAGACTAATCTATGCTTAAACTACTGGTTTCATTTTTTAACGAGCTTGAAGCCAAAGATAAACTCTGCTCATGGTTAAGGCCCATTGACAGGTTCCTTCCCAACATGATGCCCAGAGGTTGGCAAATGCCCCCAGCATGATTGCTAGCGGCTTAACATGGTAGTGTTCCCTCAACATGATTGCTGACGGTACGACATGTGGCATGCCCCCCAAGCTTCATTTCGTCTGGAAATGCTGCTTGCTAACCCAACTACCAGCCTGGCTACTAATATGAAAATGTTCACCAAGGGGGGAAAACGAGAATCAGATGAAATGAAGGTTCAAGTTCTAACTCTAGCGAGAGACTCAAACCGATGGGAGGGAGATCTATTTCATTTTTACACAAGCTGGAAATAGACAATAACTAGGCTTGAGGGGGCCCATCTTATTTTTTAACAAGCTTGAAATGGAAAAAAATTATGCTAGAGTGGATGGTTTCATTTTTATGCAAGCTTGAAACCAAAGGTAATCTATGCTTAGAGGTGTCTATTTCATTTTTTAACGAGCTTAAAATAGAATAAAACTATGCTCGAGTGGATTGGTTTCATTTTTATGCAAGCTTGAAACCAAAGGTAAACTATGCTAGAATGGTCGGTTTCATTTTTTAACAAGTTTGAAACATAACATAAACCGTGCTCGTACCCCCCATCCTCAGGGGGAAGAAACCACTAAAACATGCGAAACATTCAAGGAAGTCTGATGACTGGCATTCATGCAATGATTGGTGTCACGAAGGAAAGTTGATCAACAGTCATGTTATCACACCATAGTAACAAAGCCACTATTCTTGTTTAGCAGATATCTGCACATTCCAGAGCTTCCATTATTCAGAGCATGGCTATGATGATTGTATATTTTGTGATCACTCATGATCAGAGCAGTGTATTATTCAGACTTATGTTAGACCTTGTGTCAAGGCTGAGGCTTGAGAGTTCAGATTTGATGACCGATGTCACCCTTTATCCCATACAATTTCAGTTCAGTGCTTAGAGATGTATTGCAGCAATGTTTCAGATGGTATATGATGTTTATTACTATGATGATATGATGATGTTACATGATCTATGGATATTTTATCATTGACTGTGGATTATTATCTTGTTGATTTAGTCATGTTCACAGCATCTGCTTGGTATATTATTCCTTATGTGGCAAACTGTTTAAAATGAACTATAAATCATAAAATGGACAATTGCTTGCACATTTAGGTCATTTAACAAAACACACTGGTTTTCCACCTTACATAGATATGGTCTTTCCTGACACCAGTTGTCTGCTAGTGTAGGCTCCATATTCACTTGACTCCATCCATACATGACTTTCCTATTTTGACTTTAAACCTTGACCTATCTCATTTGACTTTCTGCTACTGTGGACTTCCCCATTTTTCTACCTCTGTGTTTGGACCGCATCCCTGTATGTTCAGTGTCTCGGCTCTAAGTTGGTGACAAAACTTGCCTTTGGTGAGTTGGATTGTAGGGCTAAATCATTCTGGTCGGTTGTCCCGATGTTTGGCATTGGCTCGAACTCCCCCTAGTCACTTGAGATGTTGTTGGCTAAAACTGAAAGCTCATGTTCTACTTATGGAAACTTATAAATTCGCCCATGGAAACTAAAAAGGGCAAGAGCGATGACCAGCTAAAAATACTCCTCGAAGAGTATAAGAAAGGTCCAAAAAGCAATGGTTCTTAAAAGCTATATCTAAACAATTATTGACCTTATATGTATATGAAAACATGCCCTGGATGCAAGCTGCAACTAGTTGTGCTTATCAGCACACCTGAGATCCGAAGGGTTATGTAGGCCAAAAAGGCCATGAAATGAAATTGAATGATCCTAATGAACCTGGATCAACTTGATGTAGACATGATGCCTAAGTTGAATAAGCACTCTCTAAACAACTTATCCATTTGTGAGGCACAACCATTCCCCGTGTTATTTTTGTCCAGCACAGAGTTTGTAGCTTCCCCCTTCTCCTAGTCCAAAGTATTTTTGAGTTAAGTTAGACAAGTCAACCCCTTGGCCCAACCTGTTCCTAGCCTTCATCCTTCACTAGCAGTTTGACCATGTCCAATGGGTGAGTTTGTCATTTGAACTATTGTGCAAGTAATTTTATATAACAAAGGAATATGCTAACTTGATTAATGCCACTGAATGGATGTTATACTTTGAGCTTGGCTATGAGAATGATTAGAGAAGCATGTCTTAGTCTACTGATGTGATTTATCCTTGGTTCTATATTATTGGGATCCGTGATGATGTGGGCCCTATATCTATACCTATTGATGATGATTGATGGTCCCACATACTTGATGATGATGCCATATGATGGACATATGGTTCAGATGATGATTGATGTAGTTCAGCAGATTTTATTATTACTTCAGATCATCAGATTATGCACTGTCCATATATGGTGGACCCTACAGCTGGCCCATTAGGACAACCCATGGTGTATGAGTACACATTCCTAGTGGATTTGGGTATCTGGATCCAATGAGACACTTATCTTTCAGTTCCGGGCACTTTTGACAGTGATTGATGCAGTTTTACACTTGTTGACCAGATTTGGGGTTGATTTCCCAGCCTGAGCAGCAAGGGCCATGAGAGGCCAGTTCACCTAGGGCGCTGTATGAGGAGGGGGTGGTCCAGCCACTTGTTTTTACCATTTACCCCCCCCTTCTGGAGAGCCTAGTGGGCTCAATTGGACAGCGCAGATGCCCTAGGAGGCAGTTTTGGCACTTTCACAGTTAGCGAGGTAGTTAAAAAATGGGATAAAGTGGTCAGTGAGGAATTCGATTTGGGCAATTGAGGCAAGGTTTTGGCATTTGGTTTTCACAGAGGTATTCCAGGGTGATCCCACTATCTTCCAGCCAGTTTTCACCATGTGGGTAGGCCCACCGCGATCACAGGAGGTCTTTTACTGCTTGTCTGTCACAAATTTTGAGGACATATTTGATCATTTATATTATCTTGGACATATTTTATTATTTTATTGTGCCTTGGGGATGAGCTAGTAAGGATTGATGCCTCCTAGCCCCACCATGTGCTTCTTATGTTATGTCCTAGTCATTATGAGGTGGATTTTTGTACTTTTACCCCTCTAGTGGATGACGTCATCCTCACTTTGTACCATTTAGTTAGGGCGTCATCATTATATTGGGTGATCCATGTGATATATTGTTATGATTCATTATTAACCATTGAGCATGTATTGAGATCTTTTAATCTCAACCACTCATTTGATGTAGTATTGTAGAGTGGTATAGGGTTTTGGTCTTTATTATCCTATGTATCATTGTGGATTTTGGTGCTTCTACTAGTTTTCTTGCAGGAAAGTCGAATTGATGGAGAGGAGGGCAATTTCTTAAGGGTTCTTGTTGGAGGGATCCACATATTCTCTCTTGGGATGATCTTGTGACAGGGAGTATCATTATTGTATCTTTGTGACATAGTTGATGCTTTCTATTACATCTTTCTATCATTTTCATAATCATCTTACTTGACTTGTTTCTTTGATCTTGTCTTGTAGGAGGAGGACGATTTGGCTATCTTGTAGGAGGACGTTTTGGTTGGAGCTCTTGGATCTCACACTTGAATATACACATAGGAGAATGCTATCAATTTGCAAGGTGGCCACAAGCAATTGAGGTAAGATCTACAAGGTATGTGCCTCTTTCCATCCATTCTCTCTTCATTGGTCACAAACCCTAATTAATCAAAACCCCAATTTTGGTTTTTCTTAGATCTACTTAGATCTAGCCTTGCTTTTGAAAAGATCTTAAGAGCCCACCTCTATAGCATCCACCCCTAGTTGGATCTATAGTTTGGTGGTGATTGGGTTAAAATTAACACACTTTTTAAGGCAATATAACCCTCTTGAACCAAATCGCACTTCCTTGGAGAGGCTTGTTTGGTTAGATCTAGCATGTGGGTAGGTGAGATCCCACTTGATTTGCAATCTACACACTTGATAACCTACCCCTAGACTTTTACTTGGGTGATTTCTACCTTGTGGGAATCATTCCACATTTTAAGGGATTAAAACCCCCTTTTGAATTAGTTGGCACCTTAAAACTCAGATCTAGTAAGATCTAACCCTTGGATTGGCTTGATTTTCTAGATCCACATAGATCAGTGCCTAAACTACTTGGATCTACATTTTGGTGGCCATTGGACTTGATTTGACACACCTTATCCACCTTTTAGCCCTCCTTGAACAAGGTCGCACTTCCTTGGGTGACTAAGTTTGCCCACTTCTAGGACCTAGGTAGTTGAGATTTCAGTGGATTTGGAACGGGCATACCTTGAAACCTATATCTAGAGTATCATTTTGTGACGATCTACCTTGGGGATAGCATTCCCTATTTTAAGGGATTGTGGTCCACTTGGGTCATTTCATGAAATCCTAGATCTAGCAAGATCCAACCATTCTATCTCAATTAGCCCACTTGAATTGACCTCTAGGTGTTCCGATCTACACTTTGACATATCTTTTAACTCCATTAACCCATCCAACAAGGCACTAGTCCTCCTTAAGCAAGTCGTACTCCTTGGGAATTGTGTCAAACCTTAGATCCGGTACGTGGGTATTCCTAATTTCAACTTAGATCCATAGATCTACTCATTACATATCCTCTAGTGCCAATTGTATCCCTTAATTTCACCTTTTGGGTCCACATTAGGCCTTTTCAAATATCCCAAGAAAGTGGGTCCCACTTGTGTAACACATGGTACTATATCTTGTCATTATAACTAATCATGTGGCCTAAATCATACATTGGTTGAAACACTTATCATTTCTCAAACCACCTTCAACCATACTTTAATTTCTAGGTCCACTTTACCTTGCATTGGTTTCCGTAACTTTTCATTTACTCATCCCTAGGAACCTTTGCTTGGGACCAATCATCTTTGATTGGTTATAGGGTCTCCCCCTAGGTCTTGATTTATCTAGATCTAAAGCGAAGAGTGCCTTGGTTGACGTGACTCCCACCTTGCATTGGAAACCGTGGCATCTCTTAGGTCACCTCTTTAGTTGTCCATCTCCTCTACCATCCCCGATGGGATACCACTAGGGACAACTACAAGTTGTGTGATAATAGGTCACAATCCTCCCATCGTAGGGAAAATACATCACTCGAAAGAGTGTGGACACAATGGCTTTCATAGCAACGACATAATCACGTCCAAGGAGTAGATTGAAATCTAAAGGACCTTGGACAACCATGACATCAACATAAACAGTTTTACCTCTCAACGTGACAGGTAACTGCGGGAGAATCCCTAAAGGTCCAGTTGGCCTTCTATTAAAAGCCAAAATCTGGTCAGTTACTAGCACAAGATGAGGGGAACCTATAGTTTGCCAAGCAGTTGAAAAGGAAGATTTCTTTATCGGAAACTCCTACAGATATTTGAAAAGGAATACTCGAGGGAAGACGAGATTCTATTAGACCCTTCCAATCAAAGGAAATGACCTCAGTACTTGGGGGGGTCCTATAGGAATGGACAGGGTTTCCCCTTGCCTAGGACATTCTGAACTGACTAGGAAAATATCAGTGGTTCCCAATTAACTCTCACTTGGAAGATAAGAATGAGACGAAGATTGTGTCATGGTGATTGCTTCAGTCTGGACTTTCTCCAATGAAAGAGGGAGGTCGAGTGGAGATGACATCGACTCGAACACTTCACTCTTGAAAGAAAGAGTGGGATTGATTACAGATAAAACTGAATTGATCACCCGATCAACCAGCGGGGGGTCGAGGGACAACTTACTATCACTCGTTGGAAGCACCTGTTGAGAACTAGTAATATCTTCCAACCACCGTGAAGCTTCATCCATGCTTGGACAAAGGTAAGTACGATGCATTCCCTTGCATAGCCAGCAAGGGTCTGCAGCTCTAACCTTCCGACCATTGGTGCTCTACCCCTCCGACCCTTCACCAATGGGTCACTAGTCGAGGGAGTATCATCAACATGATGGTCAGAGGTTGACAATACAAGCGGTTTGGGATTTTTAGACCACACTTCTGACATACGGGAAAGACCGGGACAATCCTTGAGAAGGTGATTGTTACCAACTTATTTGTACCATAGTTGGATTATCTGAAGAGCCGCCATTTGACAAACATGATGAATGTTTATACTCCGGTGTATCAGATGATACAGCATTTGTGCCTAGCCATTTTTGGCTAGTCAGTTTTGTTTTTCAGTCAACATGACCATCGCACTATGGGGTTTGTAATAAAGTGCGCTAGTAGGATTCTGAGTGTCTCGGTTCCCCATGACTTGATTAAGCAACTAAGGTATTCCAGGGAGTTTTTTCCCTTGTCAATTATACTTTGCCTATAGCCGAGCTATAATCAATGAGGTTTTCTCCCGCTTCCTCCAAAGCTGAAATGCCCGATTTTGAAAATTTTAGCCATGGGGGGTTATTAGAGTCCAACTGATGTATATAAGCCTACTAGACATTATTTGAAAAAGTGTCGGTCATGTCCTAGGTCCCTAGAACCCTCAGAAAAATTTTCAAAAAAATTTTACCGAGTCCTCCGGTTTTGGGTTTTTAATTATTTTTTAAAATTTAATAAATTTCTCTATAGTTTAAATAAAGAAATTTCAATTTGTAATATGTCAGTCGTCCGGGGTCCGAATTTAGAGATTGATGGCTCGATTCATAAGCCAAAAATCACACATGACCCGTGGACCGGTTTATCCTAAGTTTCGGATGTCAATTAGGCCTCATAATTAATAATTTCTCAAAAAAACCAGTTATAGAGAAATTATTAATTACAATAATAAAAAATGATTATTTTGGAGATAATCCAAAACGAATAAAGTAAAAGGCTAATTGACATGGCACTTAGCATTTATGAAGATTCCAATCATCTCAGTCAACATTCAATCAACTGTACAGTCACCACAAGTGGATCTCTCAAAGAGAATTCGCCTTCCTTCAACAAGAAATTCGATTTGATGTGTTGGCACATGGCTATTGGGTTGGTGGTTGCACTAATGGATATGGTAGGTGCCATTCCTTGATTTGTGCATTGGCTCCCTTCATAACTCGTGTTACCACCACCCACTCCACTCCAAGCTTATGTTATGTGGCATATTCGACCTCATTGATATCCTCACGTCATCTCTACTTGGAGCTCGAGCTTCACATGTGGCAATCACTCATTCGCATGGTGATCATTCCAAAGAGGAGATGAGGGGCACTTTGCCTAGGTGGAGGCCACCTCCTCATCTCAATCAAAGCAACTCGACTTGTTGATTGGAGTTAGCACTCCAAGCTTGACTAACGTGTATTTTAATTGGTTGGGACTAGATGTTGATTGGAGTTCGACTTGTGTTAGGTGGTATTGGCTTCCTTTGAGCCAATTCGAATTAGGGTAGAGGTAGGCTAGTGTTTTGTTATTTAAGAGAAGCATTTTAGCTCTCTTCTCATGGATTTTTTAGCAAAGGAACTCTGGTGGATTGTAATTCATTTTCAAGATTAATAAAGTCGAGACTTTGGAGGTCAAACTGTGGAGGCTCTTGGTGGCCATACTTCACCCAATAGACAAGGTGATATTGTGTAATGTTTTATGCTTATGGTTTTTAAGTTATAGATCTTTGTTTCAAGAGGGCTAACAATCTAACACAAGTAAACAAATCTATCTCTTTTCGCGTAAGTGTAAATTGTTTTGCAGGTATCCTCCAATGCTTTGGGTTTTTTGTAGGTACACCTTCACTTTGCATATGACAACAAAATCTCAAGCTTCATAAACGAGAGCAAAGAGTTCTTGCTTACTCCATCACCCATTCAAACGCAACCTTGGTTACTTGGTTCCGTAGGCTTATCTCTTCAAGCTCCCCACTTTGTTTTTTGTCTCTTCTCCTCTATCCACCCTTGCATTCGCTCAAACCATTATTCTTCCTCTTCTACGCTTGGCTGCCCACTGTCCATTGTTGGACTATCCATTTTCCTTGTTGGCTGCCCACTGTCCATTATTGGTTGCCCACTCCCTTCCACTGTCCATTCTCTTGGACTGTACACTACCCACTATCCATCCTCTTCCATTTATCACTGTCCATTTAATACACTGCCTACTGTCCATTCAATACGAGCTGCCCATATCCTCTCATCTCCATCCCTCCTCCCATTTGTCCACATTCCAAAAGAAAGACACAACAAACAGAATTTTAAAGTGTAAATTGGGTTAGTAGAGTAGAATTTATCATTTCTTAGATTCATTTTTGTTATATAGTCAAATTTTAAAGTTTTGCATGTGTCATTGGAGTTAGATCTTTCTCATGGTCTAGATCTCATACTTGGGGAATCTTGCCGCCTGGTTCCACACCTGGGGAAAACGAAGCAGAAGTCTTCAAGCTGCTGGTGTGGCCTTGGGGGCAAGTCAGAGTCAAGTGCTGTCACTTGGGACTCGACTCCTCCATCTAGGCTTTCCTAGCGAAGCCAAGGGGGTGGACCCTAAAAATGAAAAGAAAAAACTAAGTCGTCTAATCTAGGAGTTAGGAAAATATTTTTGGTAACCAAGAATAAACAGCATATACTTTTGTGAAATAAAACAATCATTCATCATTTACTCCCATTCAAAATAATCATCATTTACTTGCACATTAGTCAATAATATGAAATAACATTAAACAAAACCAGTGCCTTATAATGGAGTCAATAAACAAATGCATAAGCAGAAAAAGTAGATGTTGTGCGAGTGTTCTTGGTTTATTTTAAAATTAATGTGAAGGTGATCTTTTTATTATGGCAGGTGGGTTCCCAATATACGCAAGGTACGGGGGAACATGTCCGGAATTTTGAAGCGTGGCTTCCCTCTCAGGCTTGGGCTGAATCGGAGTCTCGAGGAGGTGTTCAGATGCTATACCAACGAGGGCAAGCCTAACGGTTTCCAAGAGGTCACTACTCAGTGTGGTCCCAAGCCTTCTGAGAAATTTGCCCACGACAACAAAATACGTATTGTGCCGGATTTTCACAAAAAGGACTTTTTATTATGGCGGTGTTAGATCCTATTACTAGTCATCCCCTCCTTTCTGATGTGTACCAACTGGATCAGACTGAGCTGCAAGTCGGCCACAGAGCATACGGGAGAAGACCTTGGTATTTTTATAAAAAATTTATGAACCCAAATTTTATCTTTTTTAAAACCCCGGGAGTCTCTTTTCAGGCACGTATTTCGGGCAAGCCCTCATACAGAAACCCTACTTCGGGAAAGAAAGGGGGGCGTTTTGAGTTTGTAAAAAAAAAAAAATGAAAAAACTACGTTGTGAGTGAACTTGTGGCCTGCCAGTGGAACGGACCAACAAGGTTAATTTTAATCCTAGTTAATTTTATTAAATGCCGAAAATAAAAGAAATAAACTACTCTAAAAATCACACCAGGAAAAGAGACGACACAGGCCACCCCTGGGGGGATGGGGTATGGGCGCTGGCTAGCCCACTTGCTCTCGTTTAATAGTTGTTTACAATGATCAGAGAAGTGCCCCAGTCTACTTAAAGTGACTTGGTGGCTTACAAAATTTGAGGAAAAATTGACCGGTTTTGCAAAAATATGAAAATTGGTCCTCCGGATTGCCTGGATCCTCGAAATTTCGGCAGCACCTCCTCCTACCTGTTCGTCTTTTGCTGCAAACCAGCAAGCAATTATTAGTATAAGATGCCCAAAAACACTTTAAGAGTGTCTTTGGAACACCTCCTAAAAAAACCCAAAAAATTATAAGTAAAAATTGCAAAATTTAACCAAGTAAAACAAGCAGTAATGCTTGTTTGCTTGGGGTCTTTGCAAGCTTTATGAGCTGCAAATTGTATGCTCTTGGACAGCCAAATAAACTTTTATATCAGATCTAACACTACTTTCAAACTTTTCAAGACTTTAACAATTTTTAACTAGTTTAAAAATTAAGTAATGATAGATAATGAAAGATCTAATCTAATGGAAGATAAAGCTTTAAACAACTAGATTAGAACTCTAAGAATGAATCCGATCTACTTAAGAATATATCAATCAAAAAATAAATCAAGAATCACTCTTTAATCGTAACCAGTAATCAAGAAAATTTTGATTTTATAAGCTGAGGAAGAGAGAAGAGACAGAATGGTCCTTGAAACCAAAGACTTTGGAAGCTTGAAAGTGGGAAACCGAGGGTGAGATCCACCAAAATGTGCACAGAAGAAAAAGTGAAGAGCAAACAAGCTATCCCCCTTTCCACACCTGTCAACCTGTAGCAAACAAAACTCACAGAAAAACCATCAAACTAGAAATGCACATGGTTAGAAATCAAAATAGTATGAGCATAAACAAATGAAACATATAAACTTTGAATCTCTAACCAATATGACAAATGCAAGAACAAATTAAAACAAACAAGATTAATTGTTCCTTCCCACAAAATCGTTACTAATCCTTCAAGCAGGCTAGTAGATGGCTGGAAATTACATGCCCAGAATTTGAACTTGCTACAAATCACTCCACATCATGAGACCATGAAACCACTCACAAAGTATCACACATATGGACCTCCAAAGTCTTTTTATTGATCAACAAAATAGCATAAGCTTACAACATATTTCTGCTCACTTTCCAACTAGAGAAAATGGAGTGGCCAGCCATGCTTAAATAGCCAAAGATAGAGAGAAATGGGTGGAATGAGTGGCATAACTCGTGGAGAAAATGGGGCTGCCCACTCCCATGTAATGGGCTGCCAAAATCAGCCCCAAATCAACTAAAAATCAGCCATGTGACAGCCCATAAACATAGCTGCAAATTCCATGATTGAAGGGGCCCAATTTTGGGAAATATGCCCCCCTCAAATGGGGAAGTAATCCCACTAATATAGCTGCCCGGAATCTTTCCAAAATCAGCTCTTACAACTCCTAAAACATAGCTGAAAAAATCAGTCCATAAATCACTCCCAAAATTTAATATTTTTATGAGTCATTTTTTCACTTTTTTTTTTATTTTTTCATGACCTTTTTGGGTTTTTTTTGGGTTTTTTGGCCATAGGTAAAAATTTAAGCACCCAAACATTAGGAAAAGTGGGTTTAGGGGTTAAGGGGGTGCTCTGAGTTAGAAAACGAGCACCCTTAAGGCAAAAAAGACCTCCCTATGCCACTTCTAGGCCGATTACAATTTTTTTAATTGAACCATTAAAAAATGGCCCAATTTACGGAAAAATTAAACTTGCCGAAAATTAAAAACAACCTAGGGGGACTTAGCACATGTCCATATGACTCAAAATTAACGCCTAGCATGTTCATATACATTGACCCATAGACTTTAACAATCCCCTAAGGCCCGTCAGCCTCCCCAGGCATTCCAGCTTTGGAGGAGCAGGAGAAAAACCCATTAATTATGTTATGCACTAATGCAAGACATAATAGATAGGTGAAAAAACTCCTTGGAATACCTGACTTAGCCCAAAAGTCCTAGGGAACCAAGTCTTTTACAAAACACCATGCTAGTACGTTTTGTTACAAACCCCGCAGGGCCATGGACATGTGGAAAATTTTAAAAACGGGGGCCTTTAAAAGGCCAGCTGGATATCAAATCACCAAAAATGAACATGTATCATGTTCCACTCTGCCCGCTCACTTGATAATCCAACCAAGTACAACTTAGTTGGCAACATCAGGCTCCAACTGCGGGACGTGTGCTCGATCCAGTCTTCAGGCAAGGAGAGCATACGAGAATACCAGAATCTCCGGTTTCTATGACCTGTAAAAACATCTCAACTTGACAAGAAAACCTTTCAGTAGCACAAGTTCTTATAAGAAGCCAATGAACCATAAGTTGCATTATTCAAAAACTAAAAAAATGACTAATGAAAAAATTCTAAGTACATAAAAGGAAAGTATTGAAAAATAAATGTTGAAAGTAAATGCTCACTTGATGAGCTTATTTTCCTACTCTAAGCATAACAAAATAAATGCTAAGTAAAATGATAAATCCAATGCAACCATCTTAACATTTTATCAATATAAAAACTTTTCACCTTGTGTTTGGTTACCAGCCAAAACAAGGATACCTTATTTAGAAAATGCAAACCTGCATGATAATTCTGGATTGGAGGATTGGATTGGTGATCATAGGCATATGATAGATCTTTGAAGTGCTTCCCCCAATGGTAAGTCCTCATGCAGGCCTCTTCTACCCATGACTGGATAGAGCTGAGAAAAAACTCGGAATGATAAGGCAGACCAACTACCTAATCATATTGATCTGAAAGGCTCTTCTGATAGTTTATTTCTGTGAAAGTATAAGCCCCAGGCTGCTCCAAATCATAAGGAACCTCTGAATGTGCTGATGAAGGCCGAAACTGACATTCCACTGATTTTATCCTACCCAAATCTTTGTTATACTGTTGATCCAAGTCTTCGTTACTAATACTCATTAATGGCTCTAATTGATCATGAGAAATATCTACAGGCTCCTCTTCCATATCAAAATTTCCCAAGGTCTCAAAATCAACACTCCCCTCTCTTGATATATCAAAGATGGGTTTTTCTAAATCCATCCAACAATCATCATGCCCATCCTTGTAAATGAAGGGGGAGTCTTTGTCTATTGCATCACAACCCTGGCCATGCCCATCCTCATGTTCATAATACTTATCCTCAGAAGACTTGGTTTGAAAGATATTACAAGGTATAAAGTTGTCCAAGACTTCACCACTATGCGGAGAAAAAGGAGGAGTGTCATCATAAATCATACAAAAATCATCACAAGTTTCTTTAAAGGCTTCTGTAATGGTTGCTTCCTTAGGTGAATTTGAAGTACAAACATCATCATCTTCACTAAAGTAATCCTGAAATCCCAAATCTTCAATGGCAATTTGAGGAAGCTCTTCTGAAACATCTTCAATTGAAGACCTTTCATGAATTTCTTTGTCAACTTCTATAATAGCTTCCTCTTTAGGAAAATCTGAAACACACATGTGATCATCATCGTAGATTTGATAACACTCCATATTTTCAATGTTTTCAGCTATGGTGACAAGAGGATGGTTTTCAACAAAATCTTCAGTTAAGGGTGCTTCATGGAACTCTTCGATAGGGTCATGCTGAGTCTCTTTTTTAAAGCCAGATTGTGCTATAGGGAGATCTACACGATTGATATAACTTAGAGGCACCTCCCAATACTTATTATTCTCTGTCATGATGGTACGAGGAAAGTTGGGGTCTTCCTTATGATACTCAATCCAAGGTATGAACAAGAGAAAGTACCTTCTAAGGATCCTATCCAAGTGCTCCATACTAGCTCCTTTATTATGCCATTGCCTTATAAATATTCTAAGGAGGCTCGAAAGAGAGTTAATACATTTATTTGGAAGCTCTTTAAAATACCATTGATAAACAGGTCCCTGTAATGTACTAACAAACATCTCCATTATGTTATCTTCATATAAGACTTTGAAGTTAGCCACAACTTTAAGAAAAGAAAAGACATGCCGGGTTTCTACATCATCATCATCTCCCCAAAAGACCGGTAGATAATCAGATACATCTTCACCATCATGATAATTAGGGAAACCAGGGATGTCTGAGAAGTCAATGGGAGGATGTGCATCGGAAATTTGCTCACTAGACTCTTTATCATCCATTTTCAAAGATCAATAGCCTGCATTTGAAATGACCATGGGATATACCTGGTACTGAATCAGTGGAGTTGTCAAAAGGTGAGTCTTTATAGATTTTACTGTAATGGATGGACTCATCTACACACAAGCAGTCTCAACAAACTATATGAGAAACAAAGGGTTTTATCCCTTCAATGGAGTCGCCATGTGAGAATAAAAATATACATATAAAACAATCTCACAAAGAATTCTATTTTTGCTTTTCTTTGAACTTTTATAAAAGGAAAAAAAGTTAGTGGAGTCGCCAGATGAAAAATTAAAAATCTAATCTAAAGATTCATCAAACAAAGCAAAATCAAAAAGGAAAACTCAAAAGTTGTATTCCGGGAATAAAAAGACTTATCCCCGGCAACGGCGCCAAAATTGTTGCCGCCTGGTTCCACACCTGGGGAAAACGCAGCAGAAGTCTTCAAGCTGCTGGTGTGGCCTTGGGGGCAAGTCAGAGTCAAGTGCTGTCACTTGGGACTCGACTCCTCCATCTAGGCTTTCCTAGCGAAGCCAAGGGGGGTGGACCCTAAAAATGAAAAGAAAAAACTAAGTCGTCTAATCTAGGAGTTAGGAAAATATTTTTTGTAACCAAGAATAAACAGCATATACTTTTGTGAAATAAAACAATCATTCATCATTTACTCCCATTCAAAATAATCATCATTTACTTGCACATTAGTCAATAATATGAAATAACATTAAACAAGACCAGTGCCTTATAATGGAGTCAATAAACAAATGCATAAGCAGAAAAAGTAGATGTTGTGCGAGTGTTCTTGGTTTATTTTAAAATTAATGTGAAGGTGATCTTTTTATTATGGCAGGTGGGTTCCCAATATACGCAAGGTACGGGGGAACATGTCCGGAATTTTGAAGCGTGGCTTCCCTCTCAGGCTTGGGCTGAATCGGAGTCTCGAGGAGGTGTTCAGATGCTATACCAACGAGGGCAAGCCTAACGGTTTCCAAGAGGTCACTACTCAGTGTGGTCCCAAGCCTTCTGAGAAATTTGCCCACGACAACAAAATACGTATTGTGCCGGATTTTCACAAAAAGGACTTTTTATTATGGCGGTGTTAGATCCTATTACTAGTCATCCCCTCCTTTCTGATGTGTACCAACTAGATCAGACTGAGCTGCAAGTCGGCCACAGAGCATACGGGAGAAGACCTTGGTATTTTTATAAAAATTTTATGAACCCAAATTTTATCTTTTTTAAAACCCCGGGAGTCTCTTTTCAGGCACGTATTTCGGGCAAGCCCTCATACAGAAACCCTACTTCGGGAAAGCAAGGGGGGCGTTTTGAGTTTGTAAAAAAAAAAAAAAAAATGAAAAAACTACGTTGTGAGTGAACTTGTGGCCCGCCAGTGGAACGGACCAACAAGGTTAATTTTAATCCTAGTTAATTTTATTAAATGCCGAAAATAAAAGAAATAAACTACTCTAAAAATCACACCAGGAAAAGAGACGACACAGGCCACCCCTGGGGGGATGGGGTATGGGCGCTGGCTAGCCCACTTGCTCTCGTTTAATAGTTGTTTACAATGATCAGAGAAGTGCCCCAGTCTACTTAAAGTGACTTGGTGGCTTACAAAATTTGAGGAAAAATTGACCGGTTTTGCAAAAATATGAAAATTGGTCCTCCGGATTGCCTGGATCCTCGAAATTTCGGCAGCACCTCCTCCTACCTGTTCGTCTTTTGCTGCAAACCAGCAAGCAATTATTAGTATAAGATGCCCAAAAACACTTTAAGAGTGTCTTTGGAACAACCTTGCTCCTAGCCTTCATCCTTGCTCGGATTAGGGCAAAACCGGGCCCAGTTGACATTTCGGGTTTTTTTTTCGCGGGTTTAAATGCTCAGGTCGGCTTTAATGAGATCGAATAGGGTTTAATCAAATAGTTTTTAAAAACTGAAGAAACCGGCAATAATCTTCACGTGTCTACTGCAACCGGTGTTCAACTCTCTCCTTCACGGGTTTGACAGGTCGATTCACGGGTTTACCCTGCAGCCGGTGTTCAACTCTCCATTTCGCGAGTTTGAACTCTCCATTTCGCGGGTTCATTCGTGTCATTTCGTGGTCTAATACACAGTCCCCGTCACGGGCTTCCTCATCCGCGAGCATCACGGCGACGGCGACCACGACTTCACTGCGACGGCGACTACCCTAGCAACGGGTTCATCTCTGCTTTCACGGGTTCATCTCTGCTTTCACGGCGACGGCGACTACGACTGCAACTTCATGGAAATGCTACGGTGAGTTTGAACTTTGAAGAAATGGTGTTTGCTAGTTTGTTCCATCCATTTTGCAGGTTGATAATATTATTAACTATTATTTTTTTATTGATGTGTTTTGCAGGTAGAAGGCAGGTCGACTCCATCGATTTGCATTTTGCTGCTACAGCAACACTCTGATTTTCCATTTTCACCAGTGATCCGCAGCTACAGCAATCGCATTTTCCATTTTTGAGGAGTTATTTGCTGCTACAGCAATCCGAATTTCCAGATTCGTGGCATTTAGGGCAGCAGAAGTCACTTCTTCCATCGATTTCACCAGCAAATTTTAAACAGCAAATAACTCAGAAGTGCCATTTTGGTGTTTAGTGGTGAGCAACAGCCAACAAGTTTTCTGTCAGGGTTCTGTTTTTTATTTATTTGGTTTATGCTTCATTTTTTACAATTTTAATGCTAATTTGTTTTATTGTTTCACCTATTTTTTTGCAGACAGCAGAAGCTATGGCTGCCAATCAAGAAGCCACTTTTCCTCCACTACCTAAGGCAAACAAAAGAACTGACTATTACCCATTATGGAGGCATGTGAAGAAGATTGCAAGAATTCCAGGTGGTGGTTCATGGGAATGGCGTTGCACGCTTTGCAATGGCCTGTATAAGGGCTCTTACCCAAGAGTGAGGGCACATTTTTTGCATGAAACAGGGAAAGGGGTTGACAGTTGCATGAAAACAAGTGATCCAGGGGAAAGGAGGAAGTTTGAGGATGAACAGCAAGAGGTTGATAGGGTTAAAAGAAGGCATGATGAGCTTAATAATGCCTCACGTCAAGCTCCGTCCATGGAGCCAAGGATTGTGCTGGAAGCAAGGAAGAGGAAGGCAGCTCAGAGTCAAATACAAGGACATGCATCAAAAATCTGCAATAGTTCTTCTCCTTCAATTCAAGACAGCAGGATAGCTAAAATGGTGAATGTGCAGGGGAGGGAAGAAGCTGAAACAAGAGTTGCTAGAGCCCTTTATGCTTGTGGCATCCCATTCAATGTGGTTCGGTCGCCTTATTGGCAAGACATGGTTAGGGCAATTAACACTGCTCCCAAAGGGTTCAAGGGACCCAACTATGAAAAAGTACGAACCGATCTCCTAAAAAAAGAGAAGGAGCTTTTAGAGGATGTTCTAGCACCTATTCGTTCTTCTTGGGGTAGCTCCGGTGTTACCATTGTCTCTGATGGATGGACAGATACTAGGCGAAGACCATTGATAAATATTATTGCCACTTCACCAAAAGGAGCAATGTTCCTAAAGGCTGAAGACTGTTCAGGGGAGGTAAAGGATGCTCCTTTTATTGCTGATGTTATAATGGTAGCTATTGAGAAAGTAGGGCCTAGTAAGGTGGTGCAAGTTATCACAGATAATGCACCGGTTTGCAAAGCTGCGGGTCTAATTATTGAGAGCAGGTATGACCACATTTTTTGGACACCATGCATTGTCCATAATCTGAATTTGATCTTAGAAGAAATTGACAGCAAAGTTCCATGGATAAAGGAACTAACAGGGCAAGCAAGGGAGATAATTAAATTCATCACCAACCACCACCAGTCTCAAGCAATATTTCGAGAATTCTCCAAATTAGAGTTGTTGAAAGTTGCTGAGACAAGATTTGCCTCCAACTTCATCATGTTGCATCGCCTCATTGACGTTAAGCAACCATTAGTTTCTATGGTGGTGAGTCAACTTTGGGTTGAGTGGAGGCAATCAGATCCAGAGCGGGGTACTATGGTGCGCAGGTTGTGCCTTGATGAGGAGTGGTGGAGCAAGATAGATTTCTTGCTCAAGTTCACAGGCCCCGCGTTTGAGCTTCTCCGTAGTGCGGACACGGACCGACCTTTCTTGGGAGAGGTATATGATGGCATGGACACCATGGTTGAGAAAACTATGGAAATAATTTCACAAGAGAGTCCTCATCTATTATTTGTTGAGGCTCAATTTGCTGATTTAGTGCAGAAAATCATGGTTGAGAGGTAAAAGTAAAACTTTTAATTTCATTGCTGATTTGTTTGATGTTTTTTATTGCTGATTTGTAAAACTTTTATTGCTGATTTGTTTAATGTTTTTTATTGCTGATTTGTAAAACTTTTTCTATTCCCATGCTGATTTGTTTTCTTTCTCACAACGCCAGGTGGAACAACTTCAACACTCCACTTCACACTTTAGCACATGCCTTGAACCCGAGATTCTATGATGAAGACCTCATTTCTCAAAGCAATGGGAAGAGGAAGGCTCCACATAAGGATAGAGAGGTGGCCAATGGAGCGAAAAAAGCTCTTATGAGAATGTTTCCAGCTGATCTACATAGGGAGGTCAAGGAAGAATTTGCTAGTTTTGCTGCAGGATTGGATGATTATTCAGACATATCAGCTTTGGATGAAAGAAGCACCATGAATCCAGTTAGGTGGTGGATCTGTCATGGAGCAAATGGTGTACATTTGCAAACCCTTGCCATTCGTATTCTTTCACAAGTGGCAAGCTCTTCATCAGCAGAAAGGAATTGGAGCACTTATGGCTTTATTCACTCTGTGAAGCGCAATAGGTTGGGTTCACAAAAAGCTGAGGATCTTGTTTATGTGCACTCCAACCTTCGCCTTGCATCTCGTAGAGGTCCAGAATATAGCTCAGGGCCTTGTAAAGATTGGGATGTGGAACCAGAAGCTGCTGACTTGGACATATCTCTTGCTGCACTGAATATTGTTGATGAACCTAGAAGTGGAGTTGGAAATTCTTCCTCCAATCCACAATCCTCTGTTCAGCATGCATCTTGTTCCATTTTTGAGGAAGACTTTGATGATCAGGATGATGACTATTAGTCTTTGACTCTTACTCTTTAGTTTTTACTAGCTTTTGCGGTTTTGCCATGTTATAGTTATCATTTATGTATTGACAGTTCACATTTTCATATATGTAGCATTGTAGTCTGTACTCTGTAGCCTCATATATGAAGGCTGATTTTGGATATTACTATTTGGCATTTGCCATTTGGCAACTTGCATTTTATAATAGAAATGGAGTGATGGACTTATGAATGAAATGTGATGACTCATGAGTACAAATGTGATGTTATAGTTAAATCAAAATGTTTGATGTTTGAAATTATCATTAATGATTTATCACTTGTAAGTTGTCATTTATGTTTCACATTTAATTTGTTAATATATATAATTATATATATATATATATCGCGTTTCCCCGTTTCCTAAATTTTGGGGGGTCACGTTTCCATCGCGTTCCCGTATCGGATACACGTTTCCGTTTCCCCGTATCATGCAACTTAGATCTAGGGTTTCATGAAATGACCCAAGTGGACCACAATCCCTTAAAACAAGCAATGCTACCCCCACGGCAGATTGTCACAAAATGATACTCTAGATATAGGTTTCAAGGTATGCCCATTCCAAATCCACTGAAATCTCAACTACCAAGGTCCTAGAAGTGGGCAAACTTAGTCACCCAAGGAAGTGTGACCTTGCTCAAAGAGGGCTAAAAGGTGGATAAGGTGTATCAAATCAAGTCCAATGGCCACCAAATTGTAGATCCAAGTAGCTTAAGCAATGATCTATGTGGATCTAGAAAATCAAGTCAATCCAAGGGTTAGATCTTACTAGATCTGAGTTTTAAGGTGCCAAGTAGTTCAAAAGGGGGTTTTAGTCCCTTAAAATGTGGAATGATGCCCACAAGGTAGAAATCACCCAAGTAAAAGTCTAGGGGTAGGTTAACAAGTGTGTAGATTGCAAATCGAGTGGGATCTCACCTACCCATGTGCTAGATCTAACCAAATAAGCCTCTCCAAGGAAGTGCGATTTGGTTCAAGAGGGCTTTATTGCCTTGAAAAGTGTGTCAATTTTAACCCAATCACCACCAAACTATAGATACAACTAGGGGTGGATGCTATAGAGGTGGGTTTTTAAAATCTCTTCAAGAGCAAGGCTAGATCTAAGTAGATCTAAGAAAAACCAAAATGAGGGCTTTGATTAATTAGGGGTTTTATGATCTAGAAATTATGGATGATTCAAAGAAGAAGAAGATCATACCTTTGGAGCATACCTGGATGAAGAGATGAATGCTAATTGAGATGAGGATTACTTTTGCCAAAGATCAAATGGAGAATTTTTTAAGCCCTCTTGCCAAATCGATTTTTCCAAGCCACATATGTGTCCCTCTAACCTGTCAAAACCAAGGAGCAAAGCATCAATCAGTTTAACATGTTGAAGGTAGATACAAGCAAAAAAAAGATAAGCAAAGAATAGTTGGTGCAAAGACAAAACCACTCCCTGTTTAACCCAAAACGTCCTCCTCCAAGCTTGAAGGGCAAGCCTCCCCACCAATTCGCACTTGTTGAAGAAGTCTTCTCCACCTGTAAAAAGATATGGCAAATATGCAAGATAGCTACAATAGATCCTCCAGTGCAATGGACAAAGCATTTACAATCAAAACAACCAACATCCACTCCAACCCAAGCATGTACTCCAAAAGATAGAAATTTGATTCCAAGAGCCAAGAGCCAAAAATCTCTAGATGATTTTACAATGAGAGGCTCCCTCCTTAAATAGGATGGGGAGAGAGCATAATCCTAACCACTTTTTACATGAGTGGCTAAGATTAAAAGATCAAAAGATCTAATCAATGGTTGAGATGAGCTCAACAATAAAATACATGCATCAACCATAAAATATAACAATAAGTGGACAAAATCGTCGTAGGAGAGGGGATCCCACCAAATCATGATGACAACATATAAAAATAATCTTATGGTGGGTCCAAGGGGTAATTTTAGCCACCCTTGGTCAATCCCCATAGCACAATAATAATAGAAGAGTCATCAATATACCAAATCGTGCCTCTATGGACAAATCATAGGCCTCAAAAGACATCAGAAATCATCAGAAAGTGCCATAAGTGATGGATGTGGGCCCCGATGAAGCTGAAACTGTTGGAGAGGGTGCGGAAGACATCCCACTCATCATCACTGATCATCCCATGCCAAAACTTTGCCTCAGTAGTCCAAATCGAATTCCTCTGTAGCCATTTCTACCAATCCAAAACTACCTCGGGAAGCGTGTACCTGCCCCAAACTGCCTCCCGGAGTGCCTGCGCTGTCAAGGTGAGGGCACCAATGTGTCCGGAAGGGGGGTAATATGGTAAAAACAAGTGGCTGGACCACCCCCTCCATCATCAGCGCCCTAGGTGAACCAAATAAAAATCATCTCTGCTCTGACAGGGTCTCCGACAGACCAAAACTGCACTAGGACAGCCTACTGAGGCTAAATCATCACTGTAACTGCCCGAAACTAAAAATAGACTGTCTCATTGGACTCGGAAGGTCCAAAACTATACAAGATGTGTACTCATACACCATATAGCTGTCTGCATGATCATATAATATACCCAATATACCGGAACAGGTGAAATAATAATAATCTGTAAATGATCAAATAATGCTGAAAACCATAGATCATCATCATAAACCTGTATCTGATGCATAGAACCATCATGTACATGTACATAGACCATATATCATCTACCTGTGTCATCATAAGGTCCAATGATCTCATGTCCTGTGATTGACCTTGGTCAAACTAGGTTTGACCAAGTCAATATTGACCCAATATAACTCAGACTACCATCTGAAGCTGCTGCAAAGTGTCAAAGGTTAATGCATGCTCTACAACTCATTCAAATAGAAATTATAACACAAAGTAATCATTACTGGCGATCTAAATCCAAATATATATTGTCATTAATTATTTATATGACTCAGACTAGACTTTCAAGACCATACTCACTTCATAGTTGTGATCAATTTGCTAGTGAAGGATGAAGACTTAGAATAAAATGGCTAGGCTAAAGGGTGACTGACTGACTTAACATTGTGACACTTTGGATATGGGAAAGGGAATACACACCATAGTATATACTGAATGAGCAACAACACAGGGAATGGAGGTGTCTCACAAATGGATAAGTTGTTTAGAAAGTGCTTATTCAACTTAGGCTTCATGTCTACATCAAGTTGATCCAGGTTCATTAGGATCATTCAATTTCATTTCATGGCCTTTTTGCCCTACATAACCCTTCGGATCTCAAGTGTGCTGATAAGCACAACTAGTTGCAGCTTGCATCCAGGGCATGTTTTTTATACATACATAAGGTCAGCAATTGTTTAGATATAGCTTTTAAGAATCATTGCTTTTTGGACCTTTCTTTTATACTCTTCAAGGAGTATTTTTTTAGCAGTTCATCGCTCTTGCCCTTTTCAGTTTCCATGGGTGAATTTAGAAGTTTCCATAAGTAGTACATGAGCTTTCAATTTTAGCCAACAACATCTCAAGTGACTAGGGAGAGTTCGAGCCAATGCCAAACATCGGGACAACCGACCAGAATGATTTAGGCCTACAATCCAACTCACCAGAGGTAAGTTTTGTCACCAACTCAGAGCCGAGACACAATAAACAGGGAAGCTCATCCAATACAGAGGCTACAGTGGGGAAAAGATCCTCCATGCCACTAGTCAAGTAGTAAGTCAGGGTGATAAACTAAAAGGTAGGTAATGGATGCATGAAGACAATGAGTAATGGAGCCAACACTAGCAAGCCAAGGTATGGTGGAATGATCACCTCTATTCTCCCTAGGGAGGGTAAAACCAATGAGCACGAATAGTGAATTTCTAAGTCTGATTAAAGGCAGTAGAATATATATATAATAAGATCAACCAGGTCCACATATCTATATGATCGCCAAATCATGACAGTAAGTGCTAAGACATGCCATAAGAATGAATATACAAGCAATATAACCATAACACCATGATATACCTGCTGAGTCATATACCTGAATGCTCATCCTCTGAACCATCATCTGTCCTCTGAAACTGCTACTGTAACTCTGGGCACTACTAACTGCTCTGCATAAATGGTATAATGGCTACATCGGTCATCTCTCTGAGTGTCCTAAGACTCAGTCATGGCATGGGGAATACATATGCTGTCCAGAATCTGATAGTGATCCATAGATAGATGCTCATCTCATCATCTCAATGTAAAGGAACTGGCTGAAGAGTGCTCTGGAATCTGAAAAATAATGTGGTAGCCCGGCTACTATATATGTGATAACAAGTCTCATTGTAGAAGTACATTTCATCTTTAAGTGCTTAGACTCTAGTTGCATTTAGTTTCTTATTTGTAAAGCTTAGATCAAGTTTTCAAGATTGATTTTATTTTCTATACTAATGCTAATGCGTGTATGAGTCTTTTTTTATTTTTGTTTATTGCAAGTTTTGAGAAAAGAATAAATTGTTGATAAGGGAAGTATGAGCAATTTTTTGAAATAAAATCACTTGGAGATATCCCAAAGAAGAAGAGCAATACACCAGAAGAAGATCCAAAATGAATGATGATGATGATGTTAACCAAGAAGATCTAGAACTTTCAATCTCCTTTTGTAAAAGAACTCATAAGACTCTTTGTTCCAAGTACTTTTCATTTTTCAGTTTCTCACTTTGGTTGAAATTCCTCGGTACTTGTAATCGTTTAATAAGAAGTTAAGTGGAGGAGTCCTCCACTTTTGGGTTTTTCTTTCCCATTTGGGGAAGAGTCTTGTGCTTTCATGGTTTAGATCTCTTATTTCATACTTTAGATTAAACTGTTTACTTTCATCATTTTCCATTTCCAAGTTTTGACTAGAGTAAGCTAACTTTGGGATTGTATTCCAAAGGCCACATAGCTTTGTGGTAGCTTCTTGTTCCCCATTAGCCTCCTTGCCGAAGTTTTAGCTAGCTGGAAAGTCTCAAAGACTAGTGGTTCTTAGTGATTGACCTTGTTCGGAGGTAGATCCCACCTTTAGATTAACATTGTTTGGTAGAAAACTAAGTCTATTTTCAGTTATATTAAGCATCTCGTCATATCTTATTATCATCTTTTTACTTTCAGTAATTTAAGCTTCACTTGTTTCTTCATTTTTTACAACTGCTCCCACTTTCATAAAATAAACAAAGCCTCTTGAACTTGGCCAAATCCAAATCAAGAGCACTCTCTGTCAGAGCATTCTCTGTCAAAGAACATTTAGTTATTGCATTTCCCTTGCATTAGGCATTTAGATTAATTAAAGTCTCTTGAACTTTGGTCTTAAGACTAAGTCAAGAACGCTCTCCATCGGAGAGTTGAACGGTGCTCTAATAATAAAATATTCCAACTCACACCCCCATTAATTAATTTATCTTGGTTGTTATCTGACACCCGTATGTTCTGCCAACCTGAAAGGGTTGGGCTAGTACTCAGAAAGGTGTCAGATTTGTTAATCTCATAAGTGATAACCTAATAAAACTTTACCCCAACCAAGCAAACCGGCGTTAAATATTGAGGTTGCTTCCTGAAACAGGTAGTGCCGAAAATCCACTGGTCAGACTCGGGGGCAGTTCAAACATTGGACACCTATCCTCTTGAATCTAGGTGCTCTCGACTTATCATCTAAGAGGTTGCCAGTATCTTTCCCGGTTGGTTTTTTTCCTTTTTATCCTTGTGTTCTTGACAGCCTAATAAACAAGATCACTAAAACATTCAATAAACCAAGATTAATTCGCAGGACGATCTCATGAACATCACCACTTTGAACTCTTGTATCAAGCAACCCAAGCACTCAAGACTAGTTTTTGACTCCATAAGGCACTGGTCCTTGACATCATTTTATTTGCTTATTATCTATCTGGAGCATTTATATTTCCATGGTTGTCTTGCTTTATATTCACCAAAGTGTTTGTTTCTCAAATCTCTTGTCTCATATCGCAACATGGATTGCTTCTTTATCTTGCATTTATTTCAATTGTTAAAATTGCGATCTCTGATCATTAAAAAACTCATAAACAACACTCATCCACATCACCCCACACGTTTAAAACACTTAAAACATAGAGCCTTAGTGAAACTCTTTGTAGGGACTACCCCTCTTGGCTTCGTTAGGAGTTAGCCTAAACGGAGGAGCTGGGATTCAGATGACAGTACTTGGCTCATTGCTTGCCCCCAAGGCCACACTTCTCTCACTTCTAGTCAAGAGACAGCTTTCGAAAGTTTTATGTTGCTGGTATGCAATTTGGCGGACAACAGTGATCACCCTTGCAAAGTTTGTAAGGGAACTTGGGCTGACGAGGTGTTCTCATAGAATGAGTACCATCAGAGGTAGATGGTTAATGCATGGTCTCTTTCTTATCCTTCTTCTTTATCTTCCTTTTCTTCTTCTCCGCTTTCTTACTAACATCAGAGTTTTCAGTAGGAGAAGAGGAAGAGACGGAAGCCGATTCAACTTTCGACGAAGAAGGAGAATGGTCACCATGAGATTGATGCTCATGTGGTGAAGGACCTAGGTCCGACACAATCGGTGCACTTGGTGTAACCGGATTGGAGAATAACCATACTAGTAATCCTATCGTCAATCCAGGAAGACTCAACGTAGCCATAAAGGGAGGACCAACAGTTCCACAAGGGGGAATAACAAATGGCATACCCTGGAAAGGGGCGCCTTGGTTGGTAGTCCCAGAAGAATCTTCCATATCTAAACTTCCTATGAGTCTCTAAAGTACCACACAAATCAAACACTACTCAAGTCTAAAAGCAACAAGCAAACTGTGTGAATAGGAGTGGATTCAAAGTTTGGAACCTCACGGGGTTGTTAAGGCTTTGCAAATCGCTATATATCGCAGGGTCCAACAATAAAACACGACAAGGAGGATTGAGATCGTACCCTTGCCTAAATACCCGACTACCTGGACAGTACGTGCGTAGTAATCTCCCCGATTGTTCTTCTCGGTGTATTGCTCTGCCAAGACGGCCAAATGGATAGCTCAGTTGGTTTCAGGAATCCTAATGGTGTCCCCCGATATACGCAAGGTACGTGGGAGCTCAAATCCATAGTGGTGTTGTCTAATGCACAACCATACGGCACGAGACCTTCCTATATACTACCGAGTACGTGAAATACCTTTTGATATACACCAAATGCGCGTAGTACTTGGTGGGTACGTGAAAGAGCTTCGATATACCGATAAGTACGTGGAAGACTACAATACCCCCGGAATACAGTGCTGGCAAGTAACGACAGCTGCCACATTTTACGATGCCGAAACACGTCACTAACTTACACACAGTTACTAAATGAGTTTAACCTAAGCTAGCATGAATTTTATCTTGTGCGGTTAGGTGGATGCATGAGCTGAGTACATAAATGTAAACATAATGCAATCCTCAACTACATGATAATGCACATTTTCCTTTCCTTTTCAATGAAAACTACTTAAGGCAAGGAGAGATCTTTCTTTCTTTCAAACCAAATGTACTTAAGTAGTAGCGAAAAAAAGAATTCCTACCTAGAATGCAATAACTCTAACTTTCCGCAATAATAAGCCAAAAAGCGCAAAGAGAATGAAAGATGCAACGAATCTTAACAATGTATAAGACAAAATAATGAAGCACTTTCAATTTTCAAATGCATGTATCAAAAATAGAACTTGATAACTAAACGCTTTTCATACGGAAAGTGAGAGAATATCTACAACACTCTAATCATTTGGAAATTCCCAAAGAAAAATGACAAGCACCCAAACAACTCAAAGGCACTCAAGAAAGACTCAAAATCTACCAAATGCAATAATTATAACTCATTTCCTATCTTTTTACACTTGAAAAAGACACATCTAAGCTACGGAAAGAAGGATTCCACCAACATTTCCAATCAAATGCAAGACAAAGATAAGCACTTAACAATCTTATCTAACTCAAATGCACACAAATCTGAAACAAGCCTTTCTTCTTCTTATGATGATAAGACCAAGAATATCAAATGATCAAAATAAAGTAAGAAGAATATTTACGTTTTCCAAATTTGTGAATATAGCAAAAGAAGGAAAAAATCAAGCTTTTCTTTGAACTAACGTGGAGACAAAGAATCAATATTTTCCAATAATCACTAGATAACTTAGCATGTAAAGGAAACAAGATGCATAACCCAAGAAAAAGAGGCTCAAAAAGATATGGATATCCCACACTCTTCAAGTCTTTAAAACAAGCCAATCACGCCAAACCAAAAATGATCTCAAAACCTTGAGATGGGTCAAAACAATTATAGGATGCACGATTCATGAGGGGGAATTTTTTTTCAAAAATAGAACCCATTTCACTTAAAAATGCAAGCAAAACACTAATTTTTACTCAAAGGGCCAAACATGAATCCAAATCTAAAAAGACTCAAAAACCAATACAAACAAGCCAAATAACCTGTGCAAAAAGAGGTTTGGGATCCGACCTGACTCAAAGTCAAGGTCTGGTGAGGAAGGGAGGGAAAGCAAGGTCAAGTGGATGAAGGTGGGGGAACGGAAAGTGTCTACCACTACCAAACTTAAGCTTGCGAAAAATGGGACCTGTTATCACACAACTTGTAGTTGTCCCTAAAGGTATCCCATCCGGGACAGTAGAGGAGATGGACAACTAAAGAGGTGACCCAAGAGATGCCACGGTTCCCATGCAAGCTGGGAGTCACATCAATCGAAGCACTCTTCACTTTAGATCAAGATGAATCAAGACCAAGGGGGAGACCCTATAGCCAATCAAAGGAGATTGGACCAAAGCAAAGGTTTCTAGGGAAGTGTGAAAGATGAGTTACGGAAACCAATGCAAGGTTAGGTGGACCTAGAAGTTAGAGTATGGTTAAAAGAGGCTTAAAGGGTGACTTATGTTTCAACCAATGAATGATTTAGGCCACATAATGAAATAAAAGAACAGGATCTAGTACCATGAAATACACAAGTGGGACCCACTTCCTTGGGATATGGAAATGGCTCAAATGGGACCCACAAAGCGAAGTTAAGAGTGCAAATGGTACCAAGGGGTATGCAAAGAGTAGATCTATGGATCTAAGGTGAAATCAGAGATACCCACATATGGGATCTAGTAATTGACACACATCCCAAGAAATGACCAAAGTCAAACTAGGTTTGACTAGGTCCATATACAACCAAGGATAAAGCATATCAGTGGGGCTAGGAGGCATCAATCCTTACTAGCTCATCCCCATGGCACAATAAAATAATATAATATGTCCAAAATAAATACAAATGATCAAATCTGTCCTCAAAATCTGTGACAGACAAGCAGTAAAAGGCCTCCTGTGGCCTCTGTGGACCCACCCAAGTGATGAAAACTGGCTGGAAGATAGGGGGTTCACCCTTGAAGACCTCTGTGAAAACCAAGTGCCAAAACCTTGCCTCAATTTCCCAAATCGAATTCCTCAGTGACCCTTTTATCCCATTTCTGGACTGCCTCGATAACTGTGAAAGTGTTGAAACTGCCTCCTAGGGCACTTGTGCTGTCAAACTGAGCCTACCAGGCTCTCCAGAAGGGGGGATAAATGGTAATAACAAGTGGCTAGACCTCCCCCTCCTCATACATCGCCCTAGGTGAATTGGACTCTCGTGGCCCCTACTGCTCAGGCTAGGAAATCAACCCCAAATCTGGTCAACAAGTGTAAAACTGCATTTATCACTGTCAGAAATGCCCGGAATTGAAAGATAAGTGTCACATTGGATCCAGAAGACCCAAATCTACTAAGAGTGTGTACTCATACACCATGGGTTGCCCTAATGGGCTAACTGTAGGGTCCACCATATATGGATAGTGCATAATCTGATGATATGAAGTAATAATAAAACCTGCTGAACTGCATCAATCATCATCTGAATCATATGTCCATCATATAGTATCATCAATAGGAGTATGTGGGCCCATACATCATCATCAATAAGCCTTCATGGCCCACATCATCACGGATCCCAAGAAATGACCATAGTCAAACTAGGTTTGACTAGGTCCATATACAACCAAGGATAAATCATATCAGTAGACTAAGACATGTTCCTCTAATCATACTCACAACTTAACTTTAAGTATAACATCATTCAGTGGCATTAATCATATTTATTTATTTCGTTGTTAATTATATTTACTTGCACAATAGCTTAAATAACAAACTCACCCATTGGACATGGTCTAACTGCTAGCTAAGGATGAAGGCTAGGAATAAGGTTGGGCAAAGGGGTGACTTGTCTAAACTCAACTGAAAGATACTTTGGACTGGGAGAAAGGGGAAACTACAAACTCTGTGCTGGACAAAATAACATGGGGGATGGCGGTGCCTCACAAATGGGTACGTTGTTTAGAGAGTGCTTATCAACTTAGACATCATGTCTACATCAAGTTGATCCAGGTTCATTAGGATCATTCAATTTCATTTTATGGCATTTTTGGCCTACATAACCCTTCGGATCTCAGGTGTGCTGATAAGCACAACTGATTGCAGCTTGCATCCAGGGCATGTTTACATATACATATAAGGTCAGCAATTGTTTAGATATGGCATTTAAGAACCATTGCTTTTTTGGACCTTTCTTATACTCTTCGAGGAGTATTTTTTAGCAGTTCATCGCTCTTGCCCTTTTTAGTTTCCATGGGCGAATCTATATAAGTTTCCATAAGTAGTACATGAGCTTTCAGTTTTAGCCAACAACATCTCAAGTGACTAGGGGGAGTTCGAGCCAATGCCAAACATCGGGACAACCGACCAAAATGATTTAGGCCTACAATCCAACTTACCAAAGGCAAGTTTTGTCACCAACTCAAAGCCGAGACACTAAACATATAGGGATGCGGTCCAAACACAAAGGTAGAAAAAAGGGGAAGTCCTCAATACGAGAAAGTCAAGTAAGACAAGTCAAGGGTTAAAGCCAAATAAGGAAAGTCATGGATGGATGGAGTCAAGTGAAGGTGGAGCCTAAGCTAGCAGACAAATGGTGTCGAGAAAGACCATATCTATGCAAGGTAGTGAACCAGTGAATTTTGTCAAACAACCTAAATGTGCAAGTAAAAAGTCCATTTTAAATTATTATCAAGATAGTCCATTTTATACAGTTTGCCACATCATGAATTATATACCAAGCCAATGCTGTGAACATGACTAAAACAACAAGATAATAATCCATAGTCAATGATCATACATCCATAGGTCATACAACATCATCATAAGAATAATCATTATATACCATCTGAAACACTGTTGCAATACATCTCTAGGAACTGAACTGAAACTGTATGGGATAAAGGGTCACATCGGTCATCAAATCTGAACTCTTAAGGCTCGGCCTTAACACAAGGTGTAACATAAGTCTGAGAAACACACTGCTCTGATCATGAGTAATCACAAAGTACAAAGTCATCATAGCCAAGCTTTGAATAATCCAAGCTCTGGAATGTGCAGATATCTGCTAAGCAAGAATAGTAGCACTGCTACTATGGTGTGATAATAGTACTATCACCTGAATCCCAACTCCTCTGTTTAGGCTAACTCCTAACGAAGCCAAGGGGGGTTGTCCCTAACAAAGAGTTTTCTATGGTTCTTGTTTTTTAAGTGTTTTTAGGTGATGTATGGATACGGATGGGTGTTGTTTAGGAGTTTTTTGATGATGAGAACACAATAAATATGCAATGCACGTTGCGATTTACAAGATGCAGATATCAAAATGAACAATAATATATAAATTGACTTGTAATTTAAGAAAGCATCCACAAGATAAACTTAAGCAAATAACAAGGACATATGGTCCAGATTAAGGTGATACATATAAACTTCAAAGACCAATGCCTTTATGGAGTCAAAAAAATGATGCTTGGGATGCTGAAATGTGTAAGTCAAATATAATTGTTCGTGAGATCGTTTTGCAATGCTTCTTGGTAAATTATGGAATGTTTTAAGTGTTCTTGATTATTAAGGCTAAAAAAAGCAAGGTATTGAAGTCCAACCAAAAGAAATACTTTCAGTGGCTCCTATCAATGACCTGACGGACCGTCCAGTACTCTAGGCTAGGTGTCCAAGGAACTTGACCAACAAGCTAGAGCTCTATGACAACGGTGGATTCCGGCGTCACTAGCAAGAATTTGCCCACTACTTGAGTATTTATCGAAAAACAACGTCGGTTCGTTGGTTATGGGGGTGAAGATTTTATTACGGTTATCACTTGTGAGATTAATCAAATCTAGTCACCGTTCTGAGTAATAATCCAACTTTTTAGGGTTGGCAGAGCATACTTGGTGGTGGAAAGCAACGAAATAAATTCTTATTTTATTTAAAGGGAATGATGAGTTGCAAATTTTATTAGAGCACACAGGTGAACCTCTCTGACAGAGAGTGCTCTTGACTTGTCTTCTAACAGAGGTTCAAGAGACTTTGACTAATCTATATGCTAAAATGCAGTAAAAATGCAAAACTGATGCTCTCCGACAGAGAGTGCTCTTGACTTGTCTTATGACAAGTTCAAGAGTCTTGGTTCTTTTTAAAAGATAAACAGATTGTAAGCAGAGAAACCAAATGATAGCTCAATAAATGACAATGATCTAACAGTTAATGTACTAAATAGAAAAAATGAACTAATCTAGCAATTAGTGTTCTAAGCAAAAATGAAACTATTCTAAGTACTTGAAGCAAATCTAAGTTAAGAACACACAAGACACTCTTCCCCAAATGGGGAAGAAAAACCAACTATGGGAGGCTTTATCCCACTTAGCCTTATTTTATTAATCAAGTACAACTTTTGAGGATTTTCAACCTTAGAGAAAAATGAAGAAATACAAGTAACTTTTGAAGAACTCTTAAGAGTTTTACAATCAAAAAAGAAGAGTGTTAAATCTTCATGGTTTTGGTTTTAAATCTCCCTTTGGTTTTGATATGGTTCTCCTCCTCACTTTGATTAGTTCCTCTTCTTATTCTTCTTCAAACCTAAAACACAACACAAATAAACTACAAGCACCCTTTAGCATTATTTAAAACAAATTCAAACTTGAAACTATTTCTAGATTTATGATTGCAAAAATTTGAAATATGAAATCTAATGCCAAAATTGCAACTAAGTTAAGCTTTGGATGAGATGCAAACTTTGAAATAGACTAAGATCTAAAAATGAGATTTAATATGCAAACTAACATACAACAAGATTAGGATCTAAATGCAAAGAATGAAACTAACAAAGCTAACTTTTTAAAAGACTTTTTTGAGTTTTTTGAAGGAAAGGGAAGCAAACAAAGGAAAAACGAAAGGCAAGGATAGAAGAGAAAGAGGAGAAACGAAAGGGAAAGTAGGGCTAGAAGAGGGAGGAAACAAAAGGGAGGAAGGATGGAAGGATGAAGCAAAAGGAAGAGAAAAACGAAGCTAAGGTAGGAGACCTAGGGTAGGACGAGAGCTAGGAGGAGAGGTTTCTTGGAAGGAAAAAAGAAAGGAAAAGGAAGACAAAACGAAAGGGAGAGAAGGTCTTTGAATAAGAGAAAAATGAAAGGAGAAGAGGACTTTGGAAAGGAGGGACGAGAAGAGACTAGAGAGAAGGATTAAGGAAAACGAAAGGAGGAGAGGCAAATCAAACCCAACAAAAGCAAAGAGAGGTTTGATTTGGGATTTCTAAGCTTGGAGAAAAGTGGATCTTTGAGTTTCCACAACTTAGAGACAAAGTACCATAGTAACCAAGGATTTAAGTTTTATGAGAGATGGATCTTCGAACTAGTGTCTCATGCCAAACTTTGAAGCTTGAGATCGACTTTAGGAGGCCCTGAAATGCACACAATGTCAGAAAAATGGTCTTTTGAAGAGATGAGAGAAGCAACTGAGTTCAAACTTCTCTTCAAACCTTGGAGATCTGCACAAGAAACCATTTACAAACACATCTTGATCAAAACTAGTATGCAAAGCAAAATGGGATTAGAAGAGTATCAGTATTTCCAACTATAGTTTACTACTCCTTGATCACATAAAACCCAGCATAAATGGACAAATTGAACTACAAATGCCCACCCTATGGACTTAATAAAGCCTTCTAACCTAACAATTGATCAAAATATGAAATGCAAGCAATAATATAGAACCAGATCACCTTGATATAGATGAAGCACTTCTCATGAACAGTTTGAGCACACCATATGGACCTCCAAAGTCACTTTATTTCCAATATCAAAAAGCTAGAACACAATTACAATTTGGCAGAGTAAGCTTGCCCAAAAAATTCCATGATAAGAGAGCTCCAAGAGCCTCTCTTTATACAAAAAACAAGCCATCCTAAGAGTAAATTCAAATGGGCTTGTAGAGAGCCAATGGCACCTAACATCCAATCGAAATCCAATCAAAAGTCAATCCAATCAATGAGATCTATGTGACAACTCGCACTTGCAATAAAGGAGAGTGGGGAGGTGGCCTCCACCTTGGCAACGCGCCCTCCACTCAAGCTTTGGAAGCTTCACCCTCACATAGTAATGTACATCAAGCAAATAGGAAGCCTCCACCTTCCAAACACATGAGCAACCAAGGATATGCGTGAATCTTCAATGAAGGAGCAATCTTGGGTTTGTAATCAATGGAGCTCGTGATTTACTAGGAGCCAAGCTTTGGTGGTTGCATAAACCTAGGGAGGCGCCCACCTTTTATTAAATGTGACTCATTCTTTCAATTAATAGCCATCCACCTCACCAAATCAAGTTTTTAATGAAGGAGGGCGAGTTCACAATTGGAGTTTGACTTGTGCTGACTGGATACTTAACTGAAGCTGAGTGGAGTTGATTAGAATCATCATGAATGCCTTGTGCCATGTCATTTAGCCTGTTATTTTATTCACTTTGGATTATTTTGGAGAGATTTGGATTATCTCCAAAATATTCATTTTTAATATTTTAATTAATAATTTCTCTGTAAATGAGTTTTTTAAGAAATTATTAATTATGAGGCTGAATTGACATCCGAAACTTAGGATAAGCTGGTCCGGGGGTCATGTATGATTTTTGGCTTATCAATCAAGCCTCCAAACTCTGAGAACAGACCCCGGATGACTGACATATTACAAATTTGATTTTTCCAATTAAATATTTAGAAAAATAATAAAAACTCAATCCAACGCGTCCAGTAAAAAAATTCTGGACAATGTTTTTATTGGACGAGGACCCTATAAAATGACCATCTAAGACATACATGGTGTCTAGTAGGCTTATACACATCAGTTGGACTTTAATAACCCCCCAAGGCTCAATTTTCAAAATCGGGCATTCCAGCTTCGGAGGAAGCGGGAGAAACTTCGTCAATTATTTCTCAGCTATAGGCAAAGTATAATTGACAAGGGAAAAAAACTCCCTGGAATGCCTTAGTTGATAACCAAGTCATGGGGAACCAAACCTCTCAAAAATCCTACTAGCACACTTATTACAAACCCCGTGGGGCCATGGTCCTTTTGACTGAAAAATAAAACTGGCTAGCCAAAGTTGGCTAATTATTGCAATCTGAACCCCTGATACTCTAGAAGTGAACACTGATGGTGTTCCAACACTGGCGGCTCAATGGAGGTTCAACTATTTGTACAAAAAAGTTGGTAACAGATCTTATAGAAGAAGTTTATCAAAGCCCAAACATTGTTGAAGACTCTCCTCATGTCCCCGTAGCAGAGGATATTGAAGATTGGGGATGCTTTCATGATTATTTCAGTGATGATGATCACGCTTGTACCCTAGATCTACCTCAAGAAGAAACCATTGCAGAAGTATATGACGAAACTTATGATGAAATCTGTAATGTGCATGATGACATTCTTTCTTGTTCTCTGTATAATGATGATAGTTTGGAAGTGTTACTGCCTTGTGACCTTTTTTCCAAAGAAGATGACAGTGATCAGGATGAGGACAAGTATAGCAACGGGGATGATACTAGTGATGCAGACTCCCTTATGTCTGATCATGTTGTTGATGAGGATTCTTGGACATTCATGGAAAATCCAATCTATGACATGTCTGAAGAGGAAAATGAAGAACCAGAATCTTTTGAAGGTTTTATTGTTAATCCCATCTATGACATTTCTAGACGAGGGAGTATTGTTAATCTCTTGTTGGTTTTATTGAAGATCCTATCTATGAGGTTTTTAGAGATGCAAGTATGGATCTTGGGGCCTTGGGAATTTTTTGTATGGATGAGGAACATGCAGTTTGTTTGGGTGATCAGTCTGAGCCATATATCAATATCAATAATGAAGAGTCAAAATGGGTACAGTTAAATGAAGATCTTCCTCAGCCATCATTTTCGCATGCAGAGGTTCCTGAGGATCTGGAGCATCTTGGGTCTTCTACACAAAGTTATCATCATGAGAGCCCTTTGGGGCCTTGGGAAATTTTTGTATGGATGAGGAACATGCAGTTTGTTTGGGTGATCAGTCTGAGCCATATATCAGTATCAATAATGAAGAGTCAGAATGCGTACAGTTAAATGAAGATCTTCCTCAGCCATCATTTTCGCATGTAGAGGTTCCTGAGGATCTGGAGCATCTTGGGTCTTCTACACAGAGTTATCATCATGAGAGCCCTTTGGAGCACGACGTTGAAGTGGTTGATCCGCCTCATTGTGCACATGTATGTATTAGTCCTATCCAAGCTTGGATAGAAGAATCCTGTGTGAGCACCTACCAGTTTGGGAAGCAGTTTGACAACATTATCCATGCCTATGATTCCCCATCCAGCCTGCCCATTCTAAATCATCACACAGGTTTGCATCTCTTAATGAATATGTCCTTACTTTGGCTGGTAACCAAAGATAAGGCAAAAAAACTTTAAAGTTGAAAAAATGCTTAAGTGGTTGCCCGCCCATTCTAGATCATCACGCAGGTTTGCATCTCTTAATGAATATGTCCTTACTTTGGCTGGTAACCAAAGATAAGGCAAAAAAACTTTAAAGTTGAAAAAATGCTTAAGTGGTTGCATTCGATATTTGATTTTACCTAAGATGTTTATTTTATCATGTTTAGAGTAGGAAAATAAGCTCCTTAAACTAAGCATTCACTTTCCGCATTTATTTTATGAACTTAGGAATAATAATATTTTTGTTAAGCTAAAAACAATTTATGGTTCATTGGTTTTTTAATGAAACTGTTATCACACAACTTGTAGTTGCCCCTAGAGGTATCCCATCCGGGACGGTAGAGGAGACAGGCAACTAAAGAGGTGACCCAAGAGATGCCACGGTTCCCAATGCAATGTGGGAGTCACGTCAACCGAGGCACTCTTCGCTTTAGGTCAAAGTGTAACTAGACCAAGGGGGAGACCCTATACCCCAATCACAGTTGATTGGATCCAAACAAAGGTTTCTAAGGGTAGGTAAATGATGAGTTACGGAAACCAATGTAAGGCTAAGTGGACCTAAGAGTTAAGGAATGGTTGAAGGTGGTGTAATGGATAGTTAGTGTTTCAACCTATGTATGGTTTAGGCCACTTGATGGGGTATGATTACTAGGTGTAGTACCATAAGCTTACACAGGTGGGTCTTGTGTTCTTGGGAAGTGTGAAATGATTCTAGGTAGGCCCACAAGGTGAAGTTATGTGTGAGGTTGGTACTATAGGTTAGATGTAGGCTAGATCTATGAGTTTGAGTTGGTTATAGGAGTACCCATGTACTAGATCTAGGGTTTGACACAAATCCCAAGGAGAGCGACTTGCTTGGTGATGGACTAGTGCCTTGTTAAGTGGGCTAATGGAGTCAAGAAGGATGTCAAAGTGTAGATCGGGACACCTAGAAGCCAAGTCAAGTGGGTTGAATGAGATCCAATGGTTAGATCTTACTAGATCTAGGTTTTTCGGTGAAGACCAAAAGTGGACCACAATCCCTTAAAACAAGGAATGCAATCCCCAAGGCAGATCTTGACAAAAGGGCAGTATAGACCTAGGTTTCAAGGCATGGGCATTCCAAATCCACGAAAATCTCCAACACCCACTTCCTAGAAGTGGACCAACTCAAAACTTCAAGGGGGTGCGACTTGCTCAAGGAAGGGCAAAAGATGGGTTTGGTGGACCAAATCAAGTCCAATGGCCACCAAACTGTAGATCCAAGTGGCTAGTACCCCGATCTATGTATCTTCAAAATTTCAAGTGAATTGAATGGCTAGATCTTAGTAGATCTAAGTTTTAAGGTACCAAGAAGATCAAAAAGGAGGTTTCAACCCCTTAAAACATGGAGAGATGTCCACAAGGTAGTTTTCACCAAAGTAAAGATGTGGGTATAGGTTATCAAGTGTCTAGATTCCAAATCAAGTGAGATCTCACCTACCCATGTGCTAGATCTAACCCAACAAGCTTCTCTTAGGAAAATCGATTTAGGTTCAAGAGGGCTTTTTGCATTGAAAAGTGTGTCAATTTTTAGCCAATCACCACCAAACTATAGATCCAACTAGGGGTGGATCCTATAGAGGTGGGTTTTTAATATCTTTTCAATTGCAAGGCTAGATCCAAGTAGATCTGAAAAATACCAAAAACAAGGGTTTTAATTTGATTAGGGTTTTTATGATCTAGAAATTATGGAAGATTCAAGGAAGAGAAGATCATACCTCTTGGAGCATACCTGGATGAAGAGATGAATGCTAGTTGAGACGAGGATTACTTTGCCAAAGATCAAATGGAGAATTGTTGAAGCCCTCTTGCCAAATCGATTTTTCCAAGCCACATGTGATTCCTTCTAACCTGTCAAGCCAAGGAGCAAAGCATCAATCAGTTTAACAAATTGAAGGTAGATACAAGCAAGAGAGAGAGAAACATAGAATAGTTGACACAAAGGCAAAACTACTCCATGTTACACCAAAGCGACTTCTTCCAAGATTGAAGGGCAAGCCTCCCCACCAATTCGCCCTTGTCCAAAAATCGCCCTCTTAACCTGTAAATAAAATATGGCAAATATGCAAGATAGCTACAATAGATCCTCCAGTGCAATGGACAATAGCATTTACAATCGAAACAACCAACATCCACTCCAATCCAAGCATGTACTCCAAAAGATAGAAATTTTATTCCAAGAGCCAAGAGCCAAAAATCTCTAGATGAATTTTACAATGAGAGGCTCCCTCCTTAAATAGGATGGGGAGAGAGTACAATCCTAACCACTTTTTACATGAGTGGCTAAGATTAAAAGATCTCAAGATCTAATCAATGGTTGAGATGAGCTCAACAATAAAATATATGGATCAACCATAAAATATAACAATAAGTGGACAAAATCGCCCTAGGAGAGGGGATCCCACCAAATCATGATGACAAAATATCATAAGAGGCTTATGGTGGGTCCAAGGGGTAATTTTATCCCTCCTTGGTCAATCCCCATAGCACAATAACCAAAAAAAAAAAAATCATGAATGTACCAAATCGTGCCTCCATAGTGAAGTCGTGGTCCTCAAAAGACCTCAAAAATCCACAGAAAGTGCCATAAGTGATGGATGCGGGCCCCGATGAAGCTGAAACTGCTGGAGAAGGTGTGGAAGGTCCCGATCTATCATCACTGATCATCCCATGCCATAACTTTGCCTCAGTAGCCCAAATCGATTTCCTCAATAGCCATTTCTACCAATCCTAAAATGCCTCGGGAAGCGTGAAACTGCCCCAAACAGCCTCCTGGAGTGCTGGCGCTGTCAAGGTGAGGGCACCAGTGTGTCCGGAAGGGGGGTAATATGGTAAAAACAAGTGGCTGGACCACCCCCTCCATCATCAGCGCCCTAGGTCAACCGGATAAAAGTCATCTCTGCTCCGACAGGGCCTCCAACAGACCAAAACTGCACTGGGACAGCCTACTGAGGCTCAATCATCACTGTAAGTGCCCGGAACTGAAAACAAACTGTCCCATTGGACTCAGAAGGTCCAAATCTATCCAAGATGTGTACTCATACACCATATGAGTCTATGCATGATCAAAATAAATATCCAATATACCGGAACAAGGCCAATAATAATGCGCTGTACGTATACAAACACTGCTGTAACCCCAGAATCATCATCATAACCCTGTAGCTGCTGCATAGAGTCATCATGTATGTATACATAGACCATATATCATCTATCCATATCATCATAAGGTCCAACATCTCATGTCCCATGGTCTTCCATGGTCAAACTAGGTCTAACCAAGACCAAATATAACTCAGATCATCATCAATAGCTGCTGCAAAGTGTCAAGGTTAATATATGCTCTACAACTTATTCAAATAACAATTATAACACAGAGTAATCATGACTGGCGATCTAAATCCAAATATATAGTGTCGTTAATTATTATTATTACTCAGACTAGACTTTCAGGATCATACTCACTTCATAGTTGTGATCAATTTGCTAGTGAAGGGTGAAGGCTTAAATTAACTGGCTAGGCTAAGGGATGACTTAACTGTCTTGACTTTGTGACACTTTGGCAAGGGAAAGGGAATACACCATAGTATATACTGAATGAGCAATAACACAGGGAATGGCGGTGTCTCACAAATGGATGAGTTGTTTAAAGAGGGTTTATTCACCTTCACAGATGTGCACAATCCATAATACAAATAAGGCCAGCAATTGTTTAGATATAGCTTTTAAGTTCCATTGCTTTTTGGGCCTGAAGTTTCCATAGCCTTGATCTATGTGTGTTTATAAACACATTGCATAGATTTACATTTATTTTAGGCTTTCTGCTGCAGGTGTGTTTTTAAGGCACTTGTTTACCTGAGCACTTCTAGGTGTGTCATGGACAGCTTGTTTACCTAGGTATTTATTTTCCACAAGATATAACATTTTATTTTCATAGCCATTTTCATTTGGCATGCCTTTCATTCATGTGTGTTTAGAAACACATTGCATGAATGGGCTTTTCATACAAGATATAGCATTTCATTTTTCCAGATTTTGTATTCATGGCAGCACTAAAAGTTTCAGGTTTAGCCAACACAACTTTAGTGACTAGGGGGAATTCACAAGGAACTCCAACTCGCCATAGGCAAGTTTTGTCACCAACTCAGAGCCGAGACACAATGAACAGGGAAGCTCATCCAATACAGAGGCTACAGTGGGGAAAAGATCCTCCATGTCACTAGTCAAGTAGTAAGTCAGGGTGATAAACTAGAAGGTAGGCCATGGATGGATGAAGACAATGAATAATGGAGCCAACACTAGCAAGCCAAGGTATGGTGGAATGATCACCTCTATTCTCCCTAAGGAGGGTACATACCAATGAGTATGAATAGTGAACTTCTAAGTCTGAATAGGGACAATATAATATATATAATAGATCAACCAGGTCCAAATATCTATATGATCGCCAGATCATGACACTGAGTGCTAAGACATGCTATAAGAATAAGTATAAAAGCAATCTAACCATAACACCATGATATACCTGCTGAGTCATATACCTGAATGCTCATCAACCTGTACCATCATCTGTCCTCCGAAACTGCTGCTGTAACTCTGGGCACTACTGATTGCTCTGTACCAATGGTATAATGGCTACATCGGTCGTCTCTCTGAGTGTCCTGAGACTCAGTCATGGCATGGGGAATACAACTGCTATCCACAATCTGATAGTCATCCAAAGATAGCTGCTCATCTCATCATCATCTCAAAGTAAAGGAACTGGCTGAAATGTGCTCTGGAATCTGAAAAATAATGTATGGTAGCTCGGCTACTATATATGTGATAACAAAAACTTGTGCTACTAAGGTTTTCTTGTCAAGCCGAAATGTTTTATAGATTATAAGATCCAAAGATCATGGGGTTCTCGTATCCTCTCCTTGGTTGAAAACCAGATCGAGCACACGTCCCACAGTTGGAGCCAGAATGTTGACCACCAAAACCGACTTGGTGGACAACCATGTACCATGCACATGTTGAATGTGCCAAAAAGATGAGAATGAAGTACTTAATGATTATATCAAGAGAGGCATCTCCTTTTCTTGTCTTCTCTCCATGAAATTTTCGCACCCTTGTGGGGAATTTTGTAAGGATATGTCAACATGAGGGTCTAGTTTTGTGTAACTTAGTCACCTAGGACTTTATCATTAGGGAAGTCTTTTCATCGAGTCTTTTTTGACTTGGATAATTAAAATTTCTCTTTAGAGGTTTTAATTATTTGAGTTTTTCACTCAAAAATACCTCCAAAGTGGTGAAAGGTGTTCTAGTGATCGAGTCCATGGGGTGATTGGGGCCTAGGAATGTTCTATATTACCATGCTAGACATTATCGAGAGTCTTGTGGAATTTCATTAAGTTTTACATAGGATTTTTTAATTTTTGGTCATTAAAAATTGTCACTCAAGACAATTTGTTGTATGTAAAAGGGTTACTTGGTCATTTTTAATGTTGTATAGGGGTATGGGTACTCAAGACAAATGGCATGAGACCCCCTACACCATTGGGCCAAGTTTGAAGTTATTCGGACAAGTATTACTATGGTTTTGGTCACTTTTTCCCAGGTCAGTAATGGAAATCAGGAAATAGGGCATTTAATTAGAGAGCCAAATTTTGTAAAAGTGACTATAGTCACTTGGGGTGGCCAAGTAAAGGTTCTAAAGCCTATGTTATGTACCCAACATGAAAACTAAAGCATAAAAGGGCCCCCCATGACTGTATTTCATTAGTTATGAGTTGCCCACTTTGGGGGGTGTGCCCTCCTCTTTTTGATTGGTTGGGTGAGTAAAAGTCAATGGAAGGGGCCCCACTATGGTGGTTTCCTCCCCATTTGACATAGGAATAAAATTGGAAACATTAAAATGGGGTTTTTCTCTCCATATTTGAGATCCCAAACCATGGTTTTTCCCTCCTTGAGCAAATTCGCCCCCCTCTCTCCCTTATGACACTTGTCTAGCATGCAAAGAGCCTCTCAATTTCATTTTTCCTATTTAAGGAGGGCATTCCTCCTCATTTGGTTTACAATCTCTCATGCTCTTGCTATTTTTTCATTTCTCTCATTCTCTTTCTCTCTTCTTGCCCCATTGTTGGGCCATTGTAATTTTCAGCCATTTGGCTTGGTAATACAAACTCTTTGGAGGAGATTTGGTGTTATGGATGCTCTTGGTGATGCTTTGCTTCAGATCCTCATGCTATTCAACCATTGGGAGGCCAAATAAGCAAATTGTTTTGCTTTGGTGAGATTTCTAGTAATTTTGCTAGTTATTTTATAAGTTTTCCTATTTAGCTAGTTAAGATCTTCATATTCTTGTTGGTTGAAGTTTATGATCTCTTAGCTCCTCTATAGGTACTCACCTTTAATTTCAGTTGTGTAGCAATATCTTACAAGTTGCAGGTCACTAATCTTTCATGGTGGAATTCTTTGGTCAGATACTCCACTCCTCAAAGCATTGGGTGGGCAAAAGAGCACTATCTTCTCCTTTCTTTCCCATTTAAATTTTTTGCATTATATTCTACATCTTTTGCATATATAAATCAGATTTGAATCTTTGTTACATGTTATTATCTCATCAAAATTTGCTCATAAATTTTCTGTAAATTTGTACATTTTTGTATGATAAACTAACATTGTCCCAAAGTGATTTTGGGCATTTTTCTGTGACTTTTTACTTGTTAGTTTTAGCAGGTCTGCACACTTTCAAGAAGGATATGCTACCCAAAATTAGCCATCTCCAAGCATAAAGAGCCACCACAAGTTGTCATTTCGGCCACTTTGGAGAAAACGATCAAAAATACCATTTTTCCCCTCTTTTTCTTCTAAGTAAAAAGTGTTGATGTTTACATCATTGTAACAAGCCCAAGAGAGTCTCTTGGGCTTGAGTTTGTTGTATTTTATTTCAAGTTATTAAATTCCTAGATTAGTTTACTCTTAGTTGCATGCAAAGGAAGAGGCTCTGCCCATCCTTGCATGGTTTTGTTAAGTAGTTTTAATTACTAGTTGTTTTTACTTCAAGCATTTTCATTTTGCCCGCACCTCACTAGTGAAGTTGTAAATATTTGATCAAGAGATCACTACTCCCTTTGGATCGCCCTGAGATCTCAAGCGGTATGAGTCTCAATATCAATACAACATTAATATGAATTCAAACAACTAGATCTGCATTTACCAACAAAACAATATAAATGCAATCATACATAAACAACAAATGTACCCTGGAACCCTTTCGGGAGAAACCAGCAAACTATGGAGCTATCTTCTTTCTCAAGCCCAAAGCATATAGGAAAAGAGACAAGTACAATACAAGGTTACCTCAGTAATCTCTTCAGGCAAACTCAAGATTTGCATGCATTCAGCTGATGCATGCACGGAAGAGATAAGCCCTAACTGGAAAACTGGATCTGAGTGTCCCAGTATCCGCCTCTGCCCAATCTATCTGTCTCTATCCTCAGCTCTGCTCTGCTCGCTCTGAAGACTGCCCTGTTACTGAAAACATCCTCCTCTGCATGCACAAGTGTGCCCTTCCTCAATCAATGAAATACTCGTACTAAATCAAATCTCAGCAGATCTGAGCTCTGATCGTCACTGATCTTCCTCAATCTTTGAGACAAAGATACTCTACAAGTTACAGACACTCAACTGCTCTATTGGATGTGGTACGAGCTTCTCCCTCCTTGAAGAATGTGCCCTCCTTCACATGTGAAGTCGTCCTCCTCTATCTTGATCTATCTTAGATCAATGGTCCCATTGATGAAAACAGTCACCTCTTGTCTTCCTTATAGCATCTCACTGAGAAGTTAGGTTTACAAAAAAACCTAAAACAGTTGCATGCAAAACTCACTTTTGCATGCATGCATGCAAACCTTTGGATGCATTTCTCTCCAATCATTTTCCTGGTTAATATTTTAACACTCCCTCTTAACCAGTAAAGGATTATGTACCACTCCCATCTTCTCCCTGAAGTATTCAAACTTGGTCTTCATCAAAGACTTCGTCATAATATCTGCAACCTACTCATTTATAGAAATGTACTATAGCTCAATTGCTCCCTTTTGAATATGATCACGAATAAAGTGATATCTGATCTCAATGTGTTTGGGTCGATCATGAAACACTGGATTCTCAGAGAGCTTGCTACAACTCTGATTGTCACAGTGAATCACCGTAGGCTCTAGCTACTGATCAAATAGACTTGCTATCACCAAAGTTGTAGTTGCCCCTAGAGATGAATCCAAGATGGATGGCAGAAGGGATAGGCAACCAAATAGGTGCAACCAAGATAGCCTCGACTCCCAATAGATGGTTGTCACGCCAATCGAGGCAATCTTCACTTTATGTTATCTAGCCCAAGACAACAAAGGGGGAGACCCAGATCTACTCTCGATAGGAGAGATCAAACCAAAACACGATATCAAATAAGGAATGGGTGAAGTACATAAGGTGTATGGTGAATCCTAGATCTATGGATGAAGTCACAAGATGAGTAATAAGTTGGATCAAGGGGTTTAGACAGTGTATCTTTGGTCCATTATGTATGTAAAAGTACCTTATGATATTAAATATATGATCTGGGATTAAGGTATTAGTCAATTATGAGAAAATCCACTGCCTTGGGAACCGTGTCCAATGCAAGGTAGTTAGGGACCAAATTGGTGCTAACCAGTACCAAAGGTGAACTTGATGGATGGATATGACAATGTCAAGGTACTCAAGAAACCAACACAGGGATCAAACCACAAGCAAACTCAACAGTCCAAGAAAGTCGAATTGGTTTGGAGAAAGATTAGTGCCTTGGGAAATGGGCCAAATGGAGTCGGATGTCCACCAAATTGTAGATCAGGAATGTTGAGGTGTTGAGATAGGTGGATCTTGAAAATTAGGATCATCCAATGGCTAGATCTCAGTAGATCTGAGATTGAAATGCATCACAAAGTGACCCAAGTGGGGCTCAACCCTCAAAATGAGGAATGGAGCCCACAAGGTGAAAATCACTGAAGTGACACACTGGGGGTAGGTTATCAATTATGGAGATGAAGGATCAAGTGGGATCTCCCCTACCCAGGTGCTAGATCCTTGCAAACTAACCCCTCCTAGGAAGTGCGACCTCCCTTGGAGAAGCTTCTTTGCCTTGGGAAGTGGGTCAAATGAGGGCCAATCCTCACCAAACTATAGATCTGAATCACCGTGGATGCTATAGAGGTGGGTTTTAAATTTTATACCCAAAAGCCAAGTGGATCTTACTAGATCTGAGAAATTGTAAAATGACGGATTGAAATATAAGGGTTTTATCAATGAACTACTTGTGCCAATGGATTGGAACCAAGACAAGAAGAAAAAACCTATGGATCTTACCTAAATAACCTTGTAGATGCCTTAATGATGATGATCTATGCAAACCCGATCAATTAGGAGCAATTTGAGGTAGTTTTCTATGAAGTCGATTTGCCCAAGGAAGCCAATGCGCTCTCTCTCCTACACAATAAACGTCAACAATATCAGATTTACTGCGAACAAGAGATAAGACTAATGCCACGAGAAATAACAGAAAGATAGCATAGATAACAATGATACTAATGATAACCCCCTGATACAAGAGAATGCCAAGTGGAGCGAGTTGAAGAAGCCTTGCAAAAACGCCCAAGTGAAGTCGCCCTCCTGTAGACAAGACAAAAGTTTCCAAAAAGATAGATCTTCCAACAAATACCCAAATGCTAGGATACAATAGACTTTCCAATCACCATCTAAGAACACTAAATTCAAAGGAGACCACAAGAATTTCGACAGAAAAGTTTTTCTATATCAAGATTCCCCAAGTAAAAGACCCTTTTACAATGAGAAGCTCTCTCATTTAAATAGAATGGAGAGAGACCACAATCTAACCACTTTTTGAATGAGTGGCTAAGATTAAAATATCAAAAGATCTAATCAATGGTTGAGATGAGCTCAACAATACAATACATGGATCAATAATAAAATATAACAATAAGTGGACAAACTCACCCTAGGAGAGGCGATCCCACCAAATCATAATGATAAAACATAAGAAATAGCACATGGTGGGTCCAAGGGGTAATTTCTAACACCCTTGCTCAATCCCCATGGCACAATATCCAAAAATAATCATGCTAGACACCAAATCGTGCCCCTGGGAAAGTCATGAGCCTTAAGAGGCTCCAGAAATCATCAAAACATGCCATAAGTGATGGATGTGGGTCCCGATGAAGCTGAAACTGCTAGAGAAGGTGTGGAAGACATCCCACTCATCATCACTAATCATCCCATGCCATAACCTTGCCTCAGTAGCCCAAATCGAATTCCTATGTAGCCATTTTCGCCATTTTTGGAATGCCTCGGGAAGTGTGAAACTGCCCAAACTGCCACCTGGAGTGCCTAGCTCCAAAAATAAAAATCACCAAACTGTTTGGGAGGGGGGTAATATGGTAATAACAAGTGGCTGGACCACCCCCTCCAAAAATAGCGCTCTAGGTGAACCAATCATATCTCTGCTCTTCCCTAATAGGGCCTCCAACAAGCCAAAACTGCACTAGGATAGCCAACTGAGGCTAAAAATCACCGTGACTGCCCGGAACTGAAAACAGACTGCACCATATAGTCCTCTGCATGGTCCAAAATAAATACTCATCATATCCGGCAGACCAAATAATAATAATCTGTAAAAGTGCTAAAAAGCACAAATCATCATCATAAGCCTGAAACCACTGCATACGCCCACCAATGTGACATGTACCAGACCATATATCATCTATCTGTAATATATGAGGTCTGTCACCTCATGTCCTGTGGTTGACTTTTGGTCAAACTAGGTTTGACCAAGTCAACATGACCAAAATATGACTCAAACTGTCATCAAGCTGCTGCAAGGTGTCAAAGGTTAAAACATGCTTTAGAATCCATTCACATAGCAATTATAACAAATAGCAATCATTATTGGCGATCTAAAACCAAATATAATATGTCATTAATTATTATTTATTATTCAGACAAGACTTTCAAGGTCACACTCACTTCATAGTTGTGATCAATTGGCTAGTGAAGGGTGAAGGCTAAGAAATAAGTGGCTAGGTCAAAGGATGACTTACTGACTTAACACTGTGACACTTTGGAAATGGAAAAGGGAATACACACCATAGCATATAGTGGACAAGCAACAACACAAGAAATGGCGGTGTCTCACAAATGGATAAGTTGTTCAAAGAGTGTTTATTCACCACCTTACACAGATGCGCACAATCCATAATAGAAATGAGGCCAACAATCTTTTTGATATAGAGTTTAAGTTCCATTGCTTTTTGGGCCTAGAGTTTCCATAGCCTTTGATCTATGTGTGTTTATGAACACATTGCATAGATTTACATTTAATTTAGGCTTCTTGCTGCAGGTATGTTTTTAAGGCACTTGTTTACCTGAACACTTCTAGGTGTGTCATAGACAGCTTGTTTACTTAGGTATTTACATTTCACAAAAGATATAGCATTTGATATTTCATAGCCATTTTCATTTGGCTTGCCTTTCATTCATGTGTGTTGAGAAACACATTGCATGAATGGGTTTTTCATACAAGATACAACATTTTATTTCCATACATTGTATTCATGGCAGCACTAAAAGTTTCAGGTTTAGCCAACAACATCTTTAATGACTAGGGGGAATTCACAAGGAAAACCAACTCACCAAAGGTAAGTTTTGTCACCAACTCAGAGCCGAGACACAACAAACAAGGAAGCTCATCCAATATAGAGGCTACAGTGGGGAAAGGTCCTCCCTGCCACTAGTCAAGTAGTAAGTCAAGGTAATGAACAAACTGGGTAAGTCATGGATGGATGAAGAGAGTGAAAAATGAAACCAACACTAGCAAGCCAAAGTATGGAGGGAATGATCACATCTACTCTCCCTAGGGAGGGTAAAACCAATGAGTATAGGCCAAGAACTTCTAAGTCTGAGTAGGGACACATATGATATATATATAAGTACAACTAGGTCCACATATCTATATGATTGCCAGATCATGATACTAAATGTTAAGACATGCTAAGAAAATGGAAATAAAAGCAATATAACCACAACACAATAATATACCTGCTGAGTCATATACCTGAAAGATCATCATCTGAACCATCATCTGTCCTCTGAAACTGCTGCTGTAACTCTGGGCACTACTGACTGCTCTATACAAATGGCTAAATAGCTACATTGGTCATCTCTCTGAGTGTACTAAGACTCAGTCATAGCATGGGGAATAAAACTGTTGTCCAAAATATGATAGTGATCCATAATAGATGCTCATCTCAGCATCTCAATGCAAGGGAACTGGCTAAATAGTGTACTGGAATCTGACAAAAAATGTATGGTAGCCCAGCTACTATATATGTGATAACAAGACTCACCAAGATCTTGCGAAGCCAGATGGCTTCACAACTGGCTAAGCTAGCCGCCATATATTCTACCTCAGCAGAGCTCAATGCAATAGACTTCTACTTCCTGCTGAACCATGACACAACTGCCGAACCTAAGCTAAAGCAACACCCGGAGGTGCTTTTCCTGTCACCTGCATTCCCTGCCCAATCTGAATTTGTGAACCCCACAAGCTGGACTTCTCCCTGCCTCACATAATTTAGTCCATACTCTGCAGTTCCACTGATGTATCTCAAAACATGCTTTGCAGCTACCCAGTGCACATCTCTGGGTTCAACCATGTACTGACTCAAGGTATTGACTGCAAAGCTCAAATCTGGTCTGGTGTTGACCAAGTACATCAAGGAATCGATGAGCTGTCTATACTTAGTGGAATCGAGCAACTTACTCTCAGAAGCCACTTGCTTCTTCCAGTTGGTTGTCATATGGGTAGTCATAGACTTGCAATCCTGCATCTAAAATCTCTTCAGAATGTCCATTGCATACTTGCCCTGACTGAGAAAGATATGCCCATCCTCCTACCAGACTTCCATCCCTAGGAAGTAATGCATCATCCCGATATCTTTCATCTCAAACTCAGATGCAAGATCCTTCTTGCAATCACTAATGAGTTTCTCTGCTCCTGTAATGAACAGGTCATCTACATAAAGCACAAGAATAAGAGGATCCCCTCTTACCACAATGAAGTAGAGATTTGGGTTTGCTTCACTCTTCTGAAACCCCAGCTGCTGCAAATAGGTATCTATCCTAGAGTACCAAGCTCTGGGTGCCTGTTTCAAACCATACAGGGCTTTCTTCAATCTGCATACATGAGACTCTCGCTCACGTACCTCGAAGCCCTCTGGCTGCTCAATGTAGACTTCCTCCTCGATGAGTCCATTGAGAAATGTTGTCTTGACGTGCATCTGATGAATCTTCCATCCCATCTCTGCTGCAACTGAAATCACAGTCCTGATGGAAGAATACCTGGCCACAGGAGCAAACGTCTCCTCATAGTCAACTCCCTCTATCTTTGAGAACCCTCTAGCCACAAACCTGGCTTTGTATTTCTCAATGCTACCATCTGCAACATACTTAATCTTATAGAGCCATCTGGAGGTGACTACAGATTTTCCTTCTGGTCTGGGCACCACTTCCCAGACATCATTCTTCATGATGGAAGCATACTCTTCCAACATGGCATCTCTCCAAGCCTACTTTCCTGCTGCTTGTTCGTATGAGGAAGGTTTTGACTCACTGATGCTGCTTACTAGAGCTAAGTAACTGTAGACTCTTTATGGAGCCTTTCTTTCTCTCACATCTTTCTTGGGAGTACCTACTGCCTAAGCGTCCTTCAAGGTGTCCTAAAGCCACTTGGGCTTTCTCTTCCCTGAAGTGACATCCTGAGATGAGAACTCCTCATCCTCGTCCCAATATCCTGTATGTGAGTGAGTACCTCCAGTAGAGGTGCCAATAGCCGTTCATCCTGTAGCTCGAGAACCTGTAATCTGGGATCCTGATCTCAGTTGATCACCAACCTGAGATTCTGTGCCAGTCCCTACTCCTGTACCTGTAGAAACCGTATTTAGTGCATCTGTCACTCCAGATACTTGGGACCCTGTTGACTGCTGAGCAGTACCCTATCCTGTGTCAAGTGGGGATGTAGCAACTTGCTATTTTCCCTTCTCTGACTCACATGACTTCCGAAAGGCCCAATCCTCCTCGAACTTCACATCCCGCCTCACAACAGTCTTTTTGAGAGCAGGGATGTAAATACGATAGGCCTTTGAAGTCTCATCATACCCAACCAGAATTCCTCTTTCTGCAGTGGGTTCTAGCTTTGTCCTTTTCTCCAAAGGAACATGAGAGTAGGTGAGGCGTCCAAAAATCCTGAAGTGCCCAACTTCAGGTTTCTTCCCAGAAATAGCCTCCTCGGGAGTCCTGTCCCCCAAAGCCTTATGGGGGCTCTTGTTCTAAATGTAGGCTGCAGTGTTGCATGCTTTAGCCCAAAGGAAAAATGGCAATCCCTGATCATGCAACATGGATCTCGTAGCTCTAATAATGGCCCTGTTCTTCCTCTCAGCCACCCCATTCTGTTGAGGTGTATAAGGAACAGTCAACTGCCTCTTGATGCCTTCCTGAGTTCAGAACTTATTGAACTCAACAGAGGTGTACTCTCCCCCATTATCTGATCTGAAGATCTTAATCTTCCTCTCTGTTTGTTTTTCCACAAGGGCCTTGAGTTCCTGAAACTTCTACAAAACTTCCTTGGACTCTTTGCTCTTCGGGAAGTAGATCCAGGTCTTCCTGGAACAGTCATCAATGAAAGACACATAGTACTTGTATCCTTTCAGTGATGTGGTGGACATCGAACCACAAAGGTGAGAATGAATCAAATCAAGAGCTCCTGTAGCTCTAGTGTCGCTCTTGGGAAAAGCAGTTTTGACATACTTTCCAAGAGCACACCCCTTACACACATCAGTGTGCTCAGTGCTGAACTCAGGCACTCCTGTCACAATCTCCCTCAGAATCTTTAGAGCCGGATGGTGCAGATGAGCCATCCTTCTATGCCAAAGCTCACAGGGATCACATTCCTCATCCCGACTGCTATGACTTAGGGCATGATGAAGTTGGAAGCTCAGTTTATATAGCTTCCCACAGCGGACTCCAATCCTCTCAGCTGAGGCAACCTTGGATCCTTTTGGATGAACTAACACGTTTCCATCTCTGAACATCACCCATAGTCCACGATCTTCAATAGTAGGAATGGAGATCAAATTTTTCTTAAGACCTGGAACATATAGGACATCACGAACTCTCATCTGTTCTCCAGAGTCTTTCTAGAAGGACACAGTTCCTCGTCCTATAGCCTTAACCGTAGAGTTGTCTCCCAAGACAATCTCAAGATCTATCCCATCCTCTGCTAGGTCAGAAAAATATCCGCAAACAACTGTCATATGACTCGAAGCTCCATTGTCTATGTACCATACACTAAACGTGGAGGCCATCAACGATTGACAGGAGTTAAGAGCCATCTCCCTGTCAATCCCATCTGTAGTACACTCATCAATATCCGTAGCGAAGCAAGAGGTGCAAACAATTTGCTCTTCCCCCATGATGCAAATCTGACGCTGCAGCTGTAGATCTGTGTATGAAAGCACTCCCTAACCCTTACCAGGGCTCTGATACCACGTAAATATTTGATCCAAAGATCACTACTCCCTCAAAATCGCCCTCAGATCTCAAGCGGTATGAGTCTCGATATCAATACAACATTAATATGAACTCAAACAACTAGATCTGCATTTACCAACTGAACAATATAAATGCAATCATACATAAACAACAAATGTACCCTGGAACCATTTCGGGAGAAACCAGCAAACTATGGGGCTATCTTCTTTCTCGAGCCTAGAGCTGAATCCAAGATGGATGGCAGAAGGGGTGGGCAACCAAGATAGCCTCGACTCCCAATGGATGGTTGTCACGCCAATCGAGGCACTCTTCACTTTATGTTATCTAGCCCAAGACAACAAAGGGAGAGACCCAAATCTACTCCCGATAGGAGAGATCAAACCAAAACACCAGATCAAATCAAGAATGGGTGAAATACATAAGGTGTATGGTGAACCCTGGATCTATGGATGAAGTCGCAAGATGAGAAATAGGTTGGATCAAGGGGTTTAAGCAGTGTGGCTTTGGTCCATTATGAGTGTGAGAGTGACTTATGATATTTGAAATAAGATCCAGGATTAGGGTACTAGTCAATTGTGAGAAAATCCACTGCCTTGGGAACCGTGTCCAATGCAAGGTAGTTAAGGACCAAATTGGGGCTAACCAGTACCAAAGGTGAGCTTGATGGATGGATATGACAGTGTCAAGGTACTCAAACAACCAAAACAAGGATCAAACCACAAGCAAACTCAACAGTCCAAGAAAGTCGAATTGGCTTGGAGAAAGATCGGTGCCTTGGGAAATGTGCCAAATGGAGTCGGATGTCCACCAAATTGTAGATCAGGAATGTTGAGGTGTTGAGGTAGGTGGATCTTGAAAATTAGGATCATCCAATGGCCAGATCTCAGTAGATCTAAGATTTGAAATGTATCACAAAGTGACCCAAGTGGGTCTCAACCCTCAAAATGAGTAATGGGGCCCACAAGGTGAAAATCACTTAAGTGACACACTAGGGGTAGGTTATCAGATGTGTAGATGAAGGATCAAGTGGGATCTCACCTACCCAAGTGCTAGATCCTAGCAAACTCACCCCTCCTAGGAAGTGCGACCTCCATTGGAGAAGCTTCTTTGCCTTGGAAAATGGGTCAGATGAAGGCCAATCCACACCAAACTATAGATCCGAATCGCTGTGGATACTATAGAGGTGGGTTCTAAATTTTATACCTAGAAGCCAAGTGGATCTTGCTAGATCTAAAAAAATTGTAAAATGAGGGTTTTGAAATATGAGGGTTTTGAAATATGAGGGTTTTGAAGTAACTTAGACAAATGGATAGATTATGGAATGAAAAATTACCTTGAGATCATACCTTAGTGATGGATATAGATGCCTTGTTGTTGAGGAAGACTCCCGCAGAGATCAAATGAGAAACTATTGATGTTGCTTGCCGAAATGATGCCCTAGCCCACAAGTGCAACCTTCTCTTCCTGTCAACCAAGGAAAGCGATTTCAATCAGTTGAGCAACAATGGAGGAAATACAAGTGAAAAGCAAATGATAACATGAAATAGAAGGTCCTAGGACAATAATACTCCCTATTACCGACGAAGAAACCCAAAGAAGAGGCAGGAAGAGTCTTCCCCTACCAATGCGTCCTCCTTGAACTAATTCGGCCTCCACCTATAGATGACAAAAACGTGGTACAAAAGATAGCAAGACAATATCTCCAAAAACCCAGTGCAAAGGAAGAATCAACAAACGAAATCCAAAAGCATTTCACCACAACACAACAGATAGATGCAATAATAATTTCTATTCCAATAATCCAGAGCCAAAAGTCCCCTTTACAATGAGAAGCTCTCTCCTTTAAATACAATGGAGAGAGGCCACAATCCTAACCACTTTTTGAATGAGTGGCTAAGATTAAAAGATCAAAATATCTAATCAACGGTTGAGATGAGCTCAGTCATATACCTGAAAGCTCATCATCTGAACCATCATCAATCCTCTGAAACTGCTGATGTAACTCTAGGCACTACTGACTGCTCTGTACAAATGGCTAAATAGCTACATCGGTCATCTCTCTGAGTGTCCTGAGACTCAGTCATGGCATGGGAAATAAAACTGTTGTCCATAATCTGATAGTGATCCATAATAGATGCTCATCTCAGCATCTCAATGCAAGGGAACTGGCTGAATAGTGTACTGGAATCAGAAAAATAATGTATGGTAGCTCGGCTACTATATATGTGATAACAGTTACCTAAGTAATCTTTTCAGGCAAACTCAAGATTTGCATGCATACAGTTGATGCATGCATGGAAGAGATAAGCCCTAACTGGAAAATTGGATCTAAGTGTCTCTATATCAGCCTCTGCCCGATCTATCTGTCTCTATCCTCAGCTCTGCTCTGCTCGCTCTGAAGACTGCCCTGTGACTGAAAACGTCCTCCTCTGCATGCATAAGTGCGCCCTTCCTCAATCAATGAAATACTCATACTGAATCAGATCTCAGCAAATCTGAGCTCTGATCGTCGCTAATCTTCCTCAATCTCTGTGACGAAGATACTTTGCAAGTTACAGACACTCAACTGCTCTACCGGATGCGGTACGAGCTTCTCCCTCCTTGAAGAATGCACCCCCCTTCACATGTGAAGTCGTCCTCCTCTCTCTTGATCTATCTCAGATCAATGGTCTCACTGATGAAGATTGTCACCTCCTGTATTCCTTATAACATCTCACTAAGAAGTTAGGTTTACAAAAAAACCTAAAACAGTTGCATTGAAAACTCACTTTTGCATGCATTTCTCTCCAATCATTTTCCTAGTTAATATTTTAACAGAAATGGCTCCGCCACTCCAGTGATATCTCGCTTGGCTTGTTTCTTTATTTCCAGTAATTTGCTTTAAGTTGTTTCTTTTGCCCGCACCTCACTAGTGAAGTGGCTTAGCCACTCCAGTGATATCGCGCTTGGCTTGCATTTTTATTTCTGTAATTTTATTGCAAGTATTTTCATTTCACCCACACCTCATATGTGAGTGGCTCGGCCACACCTATGATATCACATTTGGCTTACATTGTTGTAGATTAGTTTTGCTTAAGAAATATATATAAAATTTAACTTAAGCCCCGTTTTTTCCTCGTATCCTCTCCCCTCACCAATTAAACCGAACTTGTGTCACAAGAAAGGGCAAAGATTTGTGTTGGCTAGATGAATAGGCACCCAGTTACATATCTTCACTAGAACGAAGAAAATAAGGCTTGACCTATGGAGCTAGTGGGGTAGAGACCGCGGGGGGTCTCGTGGCACTTTGTGTCCTCCAGTTGAGCACCCAGCAAGTCTTCAATTTGACCCGTGGAGGTAGTTGGGAACCTTGTGTTCTTAGGTTGAGCACCCGACATTCTCTCTCTAATCGAAGGAGATAGTCTCTTCAGGGTAGACATCTAGATGAGTTTTATTTCTTTGCAAAAAACACATTAATCCCCCAAGTAAAAGAGAGACATTTAAATTTACTAAAATTTAAAGGACCACTTGCAAAACAGTGTTACAATCTTTTCTATTTTACAAGCATTTCACTTAGCTATTTTGTTCACAACATTTGCTTCAAGTACCTAAATTTCAGCTCAATATTGTTTCACATGTCTTTGGCTCATTAATGTTATTCATTTAAATGCTTATGTGACATCTTGATTATTTATTTACAAGCATACTCGCTTTACTTGTTCATTTGCTATTTCATTGATATATTCTATTAGTGAATGAATCATTACTTTGCAAAGATACTTATCTAATTTACTTATTGTGACTCCAAGACCCGAATAGTGACAGCACTAGTCTTGTTAATCGGTAAATTGGTTCTCTGTTGCATTTCATCATTTGGTTGATTGATAAAGAATTTGCTTGTCATTGAAGGATTTGCATAATTGCACGCTGCTTGTCATTTTTATCTTTGTAACTTACAACTCCAACAAAAAACATAAAGAAACTTAGTAATTAGGGACTACCCCCCTTTGCCTTTAGGAGTTGTGGTCTAAACGGAGGAGTTTAGGACTGAGGTGACAGTGGGTTCTTAACTCATAGTTTCCCTTAGGAGCGCACACAGCGGTTGGGAGACTTACCCGTGTCTAAGTGTGTTTTAGGCGACAACAGGAGGAAGGTCGATTCCTCTTGGGCATTTATCATTTTAGCTTGTGTAGGTGTTATCATTGACCCTAATCACAACCTCTAAAAACCCTCAAGATTTTATTTGAAAACAGTTTTGTCTTAAGTGTGGAGGAACGAATATCTAGCAGAGAGGCCGATTTTATTTGGATTTTTTATCTGTGTACCGTGGGGGTCATCTAAAAAACACAATCGGACTCCAATATTGACCCTCTTCTCTCCATTCATTTTCCACTGCTTATCAAGAAAACAATTTTGTTTTTGAAGGGGGGCGTTTTTGTATATGGATACCATTGTATGCCCTAGGGGGTCGTTTTTGTATTGGGATACCATTGTATGCCCTAGGGAGTCTCCTTTGAACTGTATTGAATGCATTTTACCTCTGTATCTCAATTTGTTGAGCATATGTCTACCCAAAACGAATTCGCATAGGAGATTGGAGGTAGAATCTCTTGCGGGAGAGGTCGTTTTTCTTGTGTTCATCTTCATTGGCCCTAGACTTTGTTAGATTTTTAATTTTTAAACAATACTTATCTAGGATTTGTGTAACTTAATCACCTAAGACTTTGTCATTAAGAAAGTCCTTTCAGTGAGTGTTTTTTTACTTGGATAATTAAAATTTCTTTTTAGAGATTTTAATTATTTGAGTTTTTCACTCAAAAATACCTCCAAAGTGGTGAAAGGCGTTATAGTGATCGAGTCCATGGCGTGATTGGGGCCTAGGAATGTTCTATATTACCATGCTAGACATTATCCAGAATTTTGCAGAATTTCATTAAGTTTTACATAGGATTTTTTAATTTTTGGTTATTAAAAATTGTCACTCAGGACAATTTGTTGTAATGTAAAAGATGGTTACTTAGTCCTTTTTTATGTTGTATAGGGGTATGGGTACTCAAGATAAATGGAATGAGACCCTCTACACCCTTGGGCCAAGTTTGAAGTCATTCGTACAAGTATTACTATGGTTTTGGACACTTTTGCTCAGGTCAGTCATGGAAATCAGAAAATTGGGCATTTAATTAGAGAGCCAAATTTTGGAAAAGTGACTATAGTCACTTGGGGTGGCCAAGTAAAGGTTCTAATGTTTATATTATGTTTCTAAGATAAATTTAAGGCCCAAAGGGGGCCCTTAAGCAAGCATGTAACAAGTTTTGAATTTCCCACTCTAGGGGGTGTGCCCTCCTCTCTTTGATTGGTTGGGTGAGTGAAAGTCAATGGAAGGGGCCCCACTATTGTGGTTTCCTCCCCATTTGACATAGCAATAAAGTTAAAAGCATTAAAAGGGGGGTTTCTCTCCCCATATTTGAGATCCCAAACCATGGTTTTGCCCTCCTTGAGCAAATTCGCCCCTCTCTCTTGGGCCCCCTCTCTCTCCCTTTTGACACTTGTCTAGCATGCAAATAGCCTATCTCTTTCATTTTTCCTATTTAAGGAGGGCATTCCTCCTCATTTGGGTTACAATCTCTCATGCTCTTACTTATTTTTGCTCTTTTGTTCCCATTTCTCCCATTCTTTCTCCCATTTCTCCCATATTTGTTCTCTTGCTCCCATTCTTTGTTCAAGAGGAGCCATTGTACTCTCAAGTGTTGAATGATAATAGAAGAAATCTTTGGAGAAAGTACTATCCATGTTACATGATTGAGGTGATTTTGTTCCAAGCTCTTGTTCCATTTTGCATTTGGACCTCAAGCAAATTTTTTTGCTTGAGGATAGTATAGTAATAGTTTTGTTGCTTGCTATGTGAGTTGTTTGTTTAGTATTTGAGAAGTTAATGTATTTATGTTTAAGTATCTTATTTCTCAAATCTTTGTAGGTCTCTCACCCCATCTTGCATTGTGAAGCTAGTTTGGTTACAAGTTTACCAAGTTTGAAGGGTGGGATTTCCGGGTGGAATACCCCACTGTTTAACAACTTACAAAGGACGTGGCATCTCACTAACACTCTGTTTCTTATTGCAGATTTTACAAGCCCTTCTTACACTCCTTTCTCATCAATTTTCAAGTTTTTATATGCAATATTTCACTTAGAAAAAATTTCTATTTTTTACATGCAAAGTTACAAGTTGGTTTTAATATCATTTTCACCATATTTGGGCTCTAATAGCTTGTTGTTTTGTGCAGGTTTCTGATCTTACAGGGGGAGGGAATGCTCAAATTTGGCTATTAACAAGCACCAACAACTCCAAACAACTCCAAAGAGGGGCTACTTAAGTCCTTCACTCAAAATCGGTCAAAAATCCCTCTTTCTCATTCTTTTCTCCATATCAATAAGTGCTGAAAATTAAAAAATTGTAACAAGCCCAAAAGAGTCTCTTGGGCTTGAGTTTATTGAGTTTTATTTCAAGCATATCTTTCTTAGTTAGTTTACTCTTAGTTGCATGCAAAGGAAGAGGCTCTGCCCATCCTTGCATGGTTTTGTTAAGTAGTTTTGCTTACTAGTTTTTATTTACTTCAAGCATTTTCATTTTGCCCACACCTCACTAGTGATGTGGCTCCGCCACTCCAGTGATATCGCGCTTGGCTTGTTTTCTTTATTTCCAATAATTTGCTTTAAGTTGTTTATTTTGCCCGCACTTCACTAGTGAAGTGGCTCCGCCATTCCAGTGATATCGCGCTTGCCTTGCATTTTTATTTCTGTAATTTTATTTGCAATTAATTTCATTTTCTCCCGCAACTCACTAGCGAAGTGGCTCCACCACTCCAGTGATATCGCGCTTGGCTTATATTGTCTTAGATTAGTTTTGCTTAAAGAAATAAAATTTAACTTAAGCCCCGTTTTTTCCCTGTATCATCTCCCCTCGTCTATTAAACCGAACTTGGGTGACGAGAAAGGGCAAAGATTTGTGTTGGCTAGATTAATACATACCCAGTTACATATCTTCACTAGAACGGAGAAAAGAAGGCTTGACCTGTGGAGAGAGTGGGGTAGAGACCGTGGAGGGTCTCGTGGCACTTTGTGTCCTCTAGTTGAGCACCCAGCAAGACTTGAGTTTAACTCGTGGAGCTAGTTGGGAACCTTGTGTTCTCAAGTTGAGCACCCGGCATTCTCTTTCTAATCAAAGGGGATAGTCTCTTGGGGTAGACATCTAGATTAGTTTCATTTCTTTGCAACAAACACCTAAATCCCCTAAGTCAAAGAGAGACATAAAATTTACTAAAATTGAAAGGACCACTTGCACAACATTGCTACAATATTTTCTCTATTTTGCAAGTATTTCGCTTAACTATCTTGTTCACAACATTTGCTTCAAGTACCTAAGTTTCAGCTCAATATTGTTTCACATATCTCTGGCTCATTAAGTTGTTCATTTTAGTGCTTATGTGACATCTCGATTATCTATTTACAAGCATATTCCATTTACTTGTTCATTTGCTGGAATTTATTATTTCGTGATATATTCTGTTAGTGAACGAATCAATACTTTGGAAAGCTACTTGTCTAATTTATTTATTGTGACTCCATAGCCCGAGTAGAGACGGCACTGGTCTTGTTAATTGGATAATTATCTCTCTCTTGCATTTTATCATTGGTTGATTGCTAAAGTGTTTGCTTGTCATTGAAATATTTGCATCATTGCACGCTGATTGTCATTTTATTGTTTTAACTTACAACTCCAAAAAACTTAAAAGTAAACTTAGTAGTTAGGGACTACCCCCCTTGACCTTTAGGAGTTGTGGTCTAAACGGAGGAGTTTAGGACCAAGGTGACAGTGGATTCTTAACTCAAAGTTTCCCTTTGGAACACACACAGCGGTTGGGAGACTTACCCGTGTGCAAGTGTGTTTTAAGCGGCAATAGAACCATTTGCAGGCTCTGAATTATGAGCAGATTCCATTCAAGTGCAATGCATGCTGTGAATATGAACACTTTGCAAAGAAATGCCCAAGAGCTCAAGAATCTCAAACTTCTTCAAAGCAAAATCAGAATCAAAATAGTGGAGCAAAGCAAGATTCCTTCAAGGAGGTTCCCAAAAGACGCAAGAATCAGAATACCAAGGGAACGCAAGGCATCAAACGAACTCAGTCTGGAGCATCCATCAACAATAGATATGATGCTCTTCATGATCCAAAAGAAGAAGAAAAGGAGGGAGTTGAAATTGACCCTTTGCTAACCCCTACAGCGGAAACAGCACAACAATAAATGAAGAAGCAGTTCATATAGAGGTAAAAAGAACACCCCCCTTGGAAAAGGAAATTGGAAAGGTGAAGTGGAGGCAAAGGAAGAAACAAAGGCAGAAGAAGCAACAGAAGACTATGAGGAAATAGAGGAGGAGGAAGAAACTGCAGTGGTAAAAGCAAAGGAAGTTGGGGCTCCAGAGCAACTCCCCCAGCTGCACATTCTTCAAACACATCAGAATCCCCCTCTTTCACTGACATTCTAAAGAAAGGATCTCGTACCTCTCCTCTGTTCATAAGGGGAAGGAAATCCAATCGAAAATGTAGAGAAAAAGAGACTGCAACAAATCACTTCTTAGGTTACCAGTTAACTTTAGACTCTACCCTTTTTAAAGGGCAAAAAGTCCCCTCTCAGAAATAATTATGTATTGTTTCTGCATTCTTTTATGCAATCAATTTGTAAGAACCTATTCATGTAAGAAAGAAACAAAAATATAGAACAATTGTAGAAATCAATGATGAATGTCCATCCCTCTCATGGACAGGGGACAGCAGAATATACAAGATTGGTTCATATCCCAAGTAATTTTGTACTTACAAGCTATCTGATTTGGTTATAACTCTTTTTAATATAAATCCTTTAACCGCTTATGTGGAAAAAAAAATTTGGAGTATATACTATATAGTTACTCATCATTTGAGTACTTAGATAGTTAGGTTATAAAGTATATTATGACTCTAGTATAGCATTAGCATTTAATTAGTTGCAAATTATGGTAATGTGAAAAGTCACCTTCAATGTAATACTAATTACATATATTGTGCTTTCCGGAATGAAGATAATGATATATGTTTGGTTCTCCCTCTCATTTTATTGCTCTGCAATTTTTGCTATTGTTTTTTTTTCTAAGGGAAACCAAAAAAAAAAAACAATAGCAAAAATTGCAGAGCAATAAAATGAGAGGGCAGCTCAAACACTAGTTCCAATAGCAGTTCGTAACCCAGTAAGGTTCATCCGAACAAAAACCAGGGACCTCACGGCGAACTCTGCCTTGAATCAATCCATTTGAACCAATTGAGCTAACCCACTAGACTCTTAAAATTTGAAGGACATGGGTTGGGCTTTGATCCACTCATCTATGCACAAGGCACAAGATCATTTACTATAACCTCTCTAAGGTGTAATCACACATTCAACCACTACCTCAAGGTGAGCCCATGGCTCTAGGAAAATCCCTCATGAAAACTAAAAATTGCCCACTTGTGAAAAGCTCCTCGCTCCTCACCAATGGATCCAACCCTTTTGGGCAATTTCTATTAATGTTGTACGATTTATCTAACGCGTCCAACAAAGACAATAAACTATGTATATTAAGGTTAAGTATATAGGCGAACTAACACTGCCTCAATCTGTGGTCACTTCAGAATTGTCATGAGATCATGACATGAGAACAAAACAGCAATGTGCATGCTCACATACAGGAATAGAAAACCCAAGAGATCAAGCATGCAAAGAGAAGATACTGTTGTAATGTACACATATGGTACATTATTCTTCTTATCTGTCTATAAAAATAAAACATTGATCTTTTATGTTTACGATCAAAATATGCATATTTTTATGGACCATATGAACTATATACAATTAGATATAAAAAATAAATAGAAAGTGTAAAATAGAATCTATGTCAAACTTAAGACTAATCCTCATCACGTCAATTCTAGCCATGTCAGCACATGGAGATCGTAGGTTTTGATATAGCAGGCTGTAACACAACACATGGAAACAACAACCCGATCACCTATAGAACCTTGCAAAACGATATTTCCGTTGTTTCATATTTCCTTTGAATAGTATTGGCTTCAATTGGTAATCTAAACTCAAGCATACTGACACCGTCTACAAGCAAAGTGTCTGGAAGTTTAGGAATCAAAATTGCCCTGTTTCATAGTACAAAGTTGCGTGACAGACTTAATCACTCAAAAATGCCCTGTTTCATAGTATAAAGTTGCCGAACAGACTTAATTACTCAAAATTGCCCTGTTTCATAGTACAAAGATGCCGAACAGAATTAACAGTCAACCTAATTCAGTTGATGGCCAGAACTCAGAAAACCCGAAGTGACAGCAAAACTCGAAACATAAATTAAGCTGCTGTGGGAATCATGCCCACAAGGAAAAAAACAAAACAAGAAAGAATTCAGTAAAATATAAAATAACCAGATATTCAACGTTTAAAGAGGACAAGTTTCGGGAATTGACTCACTCTGTATAAAAATATAAGACGCCAAGTCCATTCACCTTCAAGTCGCTGGCCAGCAACCCGACCATTAATAAGAAAAGAATTCCTCTGCAAATCAGCAGCCCCAGCGGACTAATTGTCTTCCAACAGGGCCTCCAAAGTTCATCATCATATACTCTCCCGTCTCTTTTCCGCTGCTCTTCTTCTACGGGACTCCGCAACCTCTCCCATTTAAACAACACAGCAAAGGCTGCAACAATGCACACAAAGACTATAAATTCGCACACCAGAGATTGCCAATGGAGCCAATATTTCAAACTGGAGGCCTTTTCCATAAATCTTAACTCAGAAGAAATCAACCTGGACACCCCTGAATAGGTCAAAGAATGAAGCACTCTGCATCAAAGCCTGTAAAATCTTATTCAATTATCGGCTCCATAAAGCTTCAGCTGGAAATGCATAACAGTTAAGATTGATGAAGCATAAAATTCATCAAAGAGTGCAGGATTTAGCCTTAGATTATACTGTGTTTCGATCGATTTTCACCTAGAAAGAAGGAAAACCAAGGGAAATAGTGGTTTCGGTGTATATTTTCAGTCATGGGAAGTGTGTGCTTTCCAGAAGCTTTTCTGAGCCAGATTTCCCCTAAATTGCACCGTTTTTAATTATAATTGGTATCTGTAAATCATGAAATTGAAATTTGAAGAACCCTATATGGTTGAGATTCCTGGAAATAACACGACTCTGAATGGGTATCCGATGAAAACTGCCAATGAACAATCAACTTTAGGCGTCCTATCCCACCTGCAAAACGACGTCCTTGAGGGTGACTAAGGTTTAACGACGCAACACAACGTGGCAATGTCAGACCAGACCGTCAGATTGGGTAGTCTCGCACGAACTATTGGGTCGCTGTCATAGAATAGCCGAAAAACTTTCACACTGCCTTTATCTATTTAAAATGGTACGGAAAATTCCATTTCCAAAATTTTCAAAGAATTCGAAGGCCTTCAATACTTTTTATTAATTTTTATTATAGGCATGGAAAAACTTTGTTGAAAAAGATAGTTTTTATCTTAAACCATACATCATTTAAATCAATCATTGGAACAAATAACTTCATCATTACATTCAAAAAATAAGAAAATTAATACATTAAATTGATGTTTTAAAATCAAAAGTCTATATTATGAAATGATTTGATAAATAAATAACTTAATCTTAATTTGAAAATCAATAAATAAATTTTATAATAAAAATGACATTTATTAATATATTTTGTATTTGTATTTAAGTGTTTTTTTCAAAGCAAGAAAAAGTCTAGGGTTATTGTTCTAGCCTTTCTTGATAAGAGTAAGTTAACCCCACGATGGGTGCCATCTAGAAGCTACCACGCATAGGGGGAATGCAGTGGTGCATTAAACATAGTGCATGGGGGAGGGTAGGTGGCCACTCCTACCATCTTATCAACCATGACCTTTATCACCTTATGATGACTCTCGGCTCTTGGTACTTTGCTCAACTCGTCACCTGGTTCTGGGTATGAAATCTTGAAGGGATCATTATGGCAGCTTTCATGGCTACCCATGCCAACGCATTTCATGATGGGAGGGAAGATTGTGTAACGAGAACATTGCCAACTGCCAAGGCAGAAAATACGATATGAAGGTGGTGGTCTTTCCTCAGCTATTATCCTAACTGGTGGTGTCTATGTATTCACGTTTCTGCAATGTCTTCTACTACTTTGCTCCTCCTCCTTCGCAGTGACAGACCTCCTTCCCACAGTGGAGTCTCTCACACAAATCCTGCAATGGTGCGCACTAAGGTTACTGAACGCAGAACTACAAACAACCCAAGGCGAACCCACATGCTGAGAGCCACGTGGGATATGGAAAGGGCCGGGCATTTCTACGAACAAAGGGCTAGCCAGCAGGCTAAGGAGTGCTCTATGTGCATGGAAATGAGATGTTGGGATGGGCACCCTCGGCCCTCGAACCAGAAATTAATGAAGGATTTGAGGGAATTGGTGCAGGATACGGGCTCCTCCAAAACTAGGGAGACCCACCACATGAGGACCCTGCAATTGTTCTGGACTGTGAAAGCCCTTTTCTGCATGGCATTCGACGAATGTATGGTTGGGGTTGCACAGGGAGAGCAGCTGGGTCCCTCTATTGAAGCTCATCTTGTTGTTGTGGAGCATGGCATTCGACACTTGGCCAAGAACCAAGTTACGGCGGACGAGAACATCAATCGCAAGATTGATGCTTTGGCTAAGGAATTCAAGGGAAAGGAGAATTATGAAGCCAGGCCAGTTCGCTCTCCAATGCTGAACAATAAATTTGTGTCTGGTTCGGTTGCTGCTCCTCGTGAGGTAAAATGAGAAACCCCAAGCTCTCGCCTACTGATAATTATTCTCTCTGATGATTATGCAAATTAGTAAGCTTTGGTTCTTTGTTCAAAGGCTTCTCTAGTATGTTTTCCAAACTTTTGATATACCTTATTTTTTATTATGAAGGCCATAACCCCCGGCTAGTGGGGGAATACTATGACAGCTTAGGACCTCAAACAGCCTTTATTATGCTTTTAGTTATCTCTGTTTACTGCATCTCTACTCATGCTTGAACTGCAAAACCAACACGCCATAGGTTTTTTTTGCTTCTGATATGTACAGTTTTCTCTTATAGTGTAATATGATACCGAACTTTACAACAACAACAAAAAACATTAAGTTAAAACCTCTACTATTTGCATCAATTATTTCAGGTTGTTGGAATTGCATAGTGAAGGAACAAAAAAAACAGTAAGTTAAAACATCTACTATTTGCATCAATTACTTCAGGTTGTTGGAATTGCATAATGAAGATGTCCCGAGGGTAATTGTGAGGGGGTTGAATCTATTTCTGCAATCAAAATTGCAATTTTAGCAAAAAAAATCCCCTCACCAGATTTCAACAAATATTGTCAAAAAGATGCAAATGGTCAAGATTTTAGCTTACTCCCTCTTGATATAATCGATATCATTGTGTGAGTGACTTGAAATAGCTCTTGATATAATCTATATACAGTGATATCATTGTGTGGGTGACTTGAAATAACTCCTTGGTTTGTAAGGGGGCAGAGATATATCAGTGGCTTTGTGATGGCTTTAGTCCTGACTTGAAATAACTCTTGATATAATCTATATACAGTGATATCATTGTGTGGGTGACTTGAAATAACTCTTGATATAATCTATATACAGTGATATCATTGTGTGGGTGACTTGAAATAACTCCTTGGTTTGTAAGGGGGCAGAGATATATCAGTGGCTTTGTGATGGCTTTAGTCCTTCCTTGCTCCTTTATTACTTTTTGGTTCTTTGGGATTGTTGTTTGTTCAGCCTTCCTTATTTTATTTTATTTTTCCTCTTTCTTTTATTTCTTTTCCTTTTTTTCTTATTTTTTATTCTTAAATTTTCTTTGCTATATTTTTTTTAGTTTTATGTGAAATTTCTTTTTTTTCAGTTTGTTTTAAAATGCCTTTGTTGATGTTTTTATTCTTTTCTTTTATTAGTTAGCTCTCTCTCTTATGATTCTATAATTTTTATCTTTTCTATTTCTATCATTCTTTGTTATTCTTTTTTCACTTTAAAATCTTTAGGAAGATGTTTGTCTCTTTTTATTTTGTCTTTATGTTTGGTTTCTCTAGTGAGTTTTCGTGAGATGACCTAATTTCTTTATCTTTGACAATCTTATGTTCTATTTGCATCAAGCTTCTCTTTGCTATTGATTGATCTATCCTTCCGTGCGCTATTGATTGCTCTATGATGAACCGTGTATCGCTGGTCTGAAACGTCGACTTAGAAATGTCAAACATAATAAATCTGAAAACCATTTAAACCGATATCATAGTGTCAAGTGACTTGAAATACTCCTTGGTTTGTAAGGAGGCATATTTCTACTATGTCGGATCGGGCCAATAGTGAATAAAAAACAATCATAATCTCAAGCCATCAAAAACATTTTAAGTCATACTTCAAGAACAAAAAAATTGTTACCGTGAAAATAAAATTAGCAAGTAAGCATGTGTCCCTTCTGAATCATTATTATTATTATTATTAAGGTCACGGCCAAGCCATATACCAATTTGGTGTATGAGACCCCCTTGTTGGTGAGACAAGGGATCCCCCTCTACGTAGCGATGAAATTGCTAAATTCTATAGAGGTGTACATACCCTCCCCTTACCCCTCTGAATTTGAACCTATGACCTCCTAAGAGAAAACACATACTCTTAACCATTAGACCAATTACCACGACTAACTAAAACATATATAATGATTATAACACCAAAGATGGAATCATTATTTGGTTGTACATGACAAAAGTAGATCGCATGCAACATCAGCAACAAACGTACCTTTCTTCCTAGAAGGCTCTAACTTTGTTCTCTTTTCTTTTGGCACATGGATATAGACTAGACTGCCAAAAATCCTCATGTGATCAACTGCTGGTTTCTTACCTGTAAACACTTCCTCTGTAGTATTTTCCCCCATAATAACATGAGGGCTTCTATTCTGGACGTATATAGCGGTACTTGTTGGGCCCTAGAAATACCTCTTTTTTACTATACCTATTACATCATTTTGCCCTATTACACCCTACTTTCATAAACCATATACATGCATTTTTCCAGATTAATCAGTAGTCCTGACAAGGTATACATCATTATTGTTTCATTTAATTAAATGCCTAAGATTGTTATGGTTATGAATTCTACCTTTCGAATTGTGCTAACTTGTGTGATTTCATTTAGTCAAAGTTCAAAGCGCAGGTGTATCAGCTGCAACGCCTTTGGAAAGAATCATACGTGGGGTCAGTTGTTACTCTCCTAACTCAATTCCTCATGCTTTCAAAGGACAGCGCATCTCTCCACGTGAAGCTGTAGCATGTCGTTGAAACAGAGCATAGCTGCAACAGACAGGACGCCTCCCGATTGGTTGAACCGTTGATCCATTGACTGCCAGTGTAACAACATCCTTCATGGTTAACAACCTCATTCATTATGGCTGTAACAGTTTAGCTATAAATCTGCAGCATGAAGATCATAGATCTTCATTGCTGCACGAAATTAGTGGATCACAAACTATATTCCTCGTGTATAAATTCGGGAAGGCTCTCAGAGTCTAGGGTTGGATAATTATCATTCTGTACGGGTTGTAACAGAGGCTGATACTGTGGATTACCATCTTTTAATGAAGAGCAGAGTTATTTCCATTTCTGTGTCTTAATTTGTGGTAGTTCACGGCATCTCTGTTAGAAGACCAGGGCCTGCCTTCTCACAGAGATTGCCGAGTTAAGTAGGTAGTTAGATTTATTCATTTCCTGTTGTGTGTTGTGGAATTGCATTAGGTGTATTTCTGATAGCTGCAACAGAGAGTTTGTGATTGCATTCTCTATTGGTAGGTTATTCTTTGCATTATAATTAGCTGCAACTGCGTGGTGTGACAGTCAACTATGTAGGTTAGTTTGATTAATGCATGTGTGTTCAATAGTTGTTACAGCCAAACTCAGCTTCCATTCCTTTTAGTCATTTATGCTTTCTAGGATTTCCAATAGTTGTCAATTTGAGAGTTCAAGCTTATGTTTAATTTCTAGTTGTTGTTGTATCTTCAATTGATTCATTAGAATTGGTAGATTGTGATTGAGTAACAATAGCTACTAGATGGATCATTTTGGTAAAGATTGAATACCGTAGTTTGATAATTATAGGATTTAACTTCTTGCAAAAGTAATCTAGTTCATTTATATTCTTAAATCAATAATTGCTAGGTCGATTTCTGTAGGAAGGTAGCTGCACTTTGAATTCCTATATGTATGAGTTAGATTAGTTTTCTTTATGGAATGAGTCTGGCTGAGCAGATAGGTAGGATTATTATCTCCATTTACTTGATCAACTACTGAAGGTGTTTATGCATAGATTGTGCGTATTGCCATTGGAATAAAAGACTTCCCTGGGTTTGACAATTTATATTGAGCATTCTGTATGTTAGTTGTAATTAATTGGCATATAGAGTGACCAACATTTCGGCGTCGTTGCCGGGGATGGTAATAGATAGACATAGTTAGTAGTTGGTTTTATTTGATTTCATTTTAGTTTAATCATTTACAACATGCATGAATACAAGAAAAACAAATCGGGAACCCCCTTTGAATACTAACACTACAGGTGGACGAGGTCGAGGTTGTAATGCAGGTCTAGGAACAACAACATTCATCGACGATATAATTGCTAAAGCTGATTCTTCTACCAGGCCACCGCGGACGTCTACAAGAAGAGGAAATTTTGTTCCTCCCAATCTTGAGAATTCGGCATCAACTGTGGAGAATACAATGGGACCATCCACTCCCAGCGTAGAAAAGAAATCTCCTGAAGACAAGGGATGCGTTGTGGGTGTATTGGATAGAGAATTTATTACATCAACGGAACCGAAGTTACTACAGAAGCGTGGTTGGAGACTCGCCGACAAGCAAAGGAAGAAAAGAGGCGAGGAGAAGAGAGGAAAAGAGAAGAAGAAGCAAGGGCAGAGGAAGAACGCATAAAGGAAACCATCAAATTTTGGACTAACAACATGGCCGATAGAGAACAGGAAGGTGAGAATGAACATAGGGAGAACCGAGAAGAAGAAGTGGAAGACAATTAGCCTGGTGATACCGTGGCTACATTAGAATTCCCTATCCTCTAGGCACCTGGAGCAGCTCCTATGAAAAATATCTCACCATCAATTCTCCCAAATTTCCATGGTAAATCTTCTGAAGATCCTAATGAATTTATTTTTGAGTTTGATATCCTCTGTCGCAGCTATGATTACACCTCTAGTGCTCAAAAGCTGAAACTGTTCCCAGCCACCTTGAAAGGAAATGCTCTGCGTTGGTTCATGAGTCTAGGTCATGAGACCATTACTACTTGGGACCAAATATAAAACATATTTCTTTCTAAATATCAAGAATATTGTAGAACCAGGGATAGAAAGGAAGAGCTGTTTAAAATGGTTCAGAAGGAAGAAGAGAGCTTGGAAGACTTTGTGGAAAGATTGTTGTACAATTTACAAAGGTCTGGACACACTGAGATTGGAAAAGATGTACTTAAGATTATTTTGCTGCGAGGAATTAGAAAAGATTGCCTTGATATGTTGAATCTGTTGGGGAAAGGGGACGTCTCTAAAGAACCCTTCGAGAAGATTGTTGAATTATGTCGAAGGTACTCAAGGGGATCCTCTAGAACTAACAAACGAGACAAGGATCGAGATCAGGATGTCTTCACTAGGACACAGAAATCAGCTAGTGGAGGAGCCACTCGAGCAGAAATAGGCAACTTGCTGGAGAATTTCAAAACTGATATGATGAGCTCCATTTCCTCAGAATTAGATGTCTTGAGAGCAAAACAGAGGCAAGTAGTAGAAGATCTTACACTTGGTGTATTCTGTCCCAAATGTAGGAAAAAGCACCCACTGAAAGAGTGCCCGCTGGGCAAAGCAGAAATATGTAGAATATGTGAGTTGGAGCATGACACCAAGGAATGTCCCTCACTACCTAAGGTCAAAGCAGTTCTGCAGGCATCCACTTCAGAAGTGGAACAAGCTTACTTCATTGCACAGAAGAAACCATGGTAGCCTCGCAATCAAGGTATGAATCAAGACCCATCATTTTTTCTGAATAATATGAATGGTATGAACAATATGAATAATATGAATACAAAATTCCCTTCACATTATTCCGGTAACCAGTGGCATCCATCTCAGAATCCAATGCAAAATCCTAATTCTTGGACACCATGGTCACAACAATCAAACAATCAAGCCCCTTGGAATTCCAACTGGAGAAATCCTTACCAAGGAAATAATTTTCCCCATCACCAGGCTCAGTATCAACAGTACCCTCCTCAACAGTATCCTCACCAACAATACCAATAGCCACAACTGCCATTTCATGTTGCACCTATGAATGCACCACTTCGACCACAACTACCTACACAACCTAACCCAAACCCGAATAATAAAGCAGTTCACCAGTTTGAGACTGCCAACATGTCTGTGTATTCCATCTCCCAAATTCCCTGTAATGATATACGATTACGATCAGGGAAGGTAGTGGAACCCATCATCACTGAGGATGTTCCATCCCCAGTGACTGAAACTGGAGTGAATTAGCACTATGAGAATATTGTTCATTCAACAATCCCCATCATTGAGGATGTTGACATTCCTACTGAAACAGTGGCTGAAACTCAGGAAGTAGCACACGATGAAGCACAACCTACACATTTGATGAGAGAACCGCCATACCCTAAACGATTGGCCCTGCAGAAAATAGTGGAACAACCTCAATTCAATCTCTTAGGAGAATTGAAAATTTTGTATGCTAAAATTCCACCGTTACAAGCCCTTCACGACGTGCCCATTTATGCTAAGACTGTTAGGGACTTATGTGTCAAGAAACTAGGAAGAAAGCCGAGGGATCCTCCCACTGTCCATGTATTGGGAAAATTTTCTGAATTGATAATGGGAAAGACGCCTGTGGCAAAGTACGATGACCTTGGAAATCCTACTGTGACAGTTCACATAGGAAACACACAAATCCCCAACGTCTTGGTAGACTTAGGCGAGGCTATTAACGTTATGACCATAGAAACTGTGAAGAAACTTGGACACACTAACCTTCGGCCGACCCCTAGACAGATCAACAATCAAGCCTGAGGGGATCCTAGACGACCTTGTAATCTCTGTTGACTCGTGGGAATACCCTGTGGATTTCTTGGTGTTACAGCCGAAATCTCAGTTGGGGGGACACCCACTAATCCTGAGAAGACCATGGTTGACCACAGCAGATCCCTGTATCAACTGTCGGTCAGGATCTATGACCATCTCAGACAGGACTGAGATCAAAAGCCTAACCTTATATCCTCCAGCTCGACCAAGCACAGAAGCTGAAACTCCACTTTGGGTAGAATTGGAGGAGGAAGAGGAGGGTGTTCAACTGTTATTAACGATAGGGAGAGCCTTAACAATTAAAGATGAAACAGAGGACGATGCCATTAACAGTTTCATTGGTGAGCCCACGTCTGTCAACAAACATGTTTACTAGATTCTTAACAGTAAGTTAGATGAAGCAGAACAAGAAAATCTTATAGAAGAAACTCTAGTGAGTGATGCTAGTATAATTCCAGTACTCCAGAATTCGAAAAGTGTACTAGTAGAAATTGAGCCAGGGAAAACACTAAACATCAATCCAAACCTTGCGCCCAATGAGCTGGAACAGCTAATCACTCTGCTAAAACAACATAGATGAGCTTTTGCTTGGGAGTACACAGACATGAAGGGTATTCCTTCTAATTTGTGCACCCATCATATTTACATTAAGAGTGACTCTAGGCCTGTGTGTCAACCACAACAAAGGATGAACCCGAACCTAAGAGACATAGTGAAAGAGGAGATCCAAAAACTTTTGGAAGCAAGATTTATATACCCAATTTCAGATAGTGAGTGGGTTTCTCCACTCGTGATTGTGCCAAAGAAGAATGGGAAATGGAGGGTCTGCGTGGATTATAGAGAATTGAACAAAGCAACGCAAAAAGAACACTTCCCCTTACCTTTTATCGATCAGGTCCTTGATACCTTGTCTGGGAAGAAGTATTTTTCCTTTCTGGATGGCTTTAGTGGCTATAACCAAATCCAGATCGCTCCAGAAGACCAAGACAAAACCACTTTCACCTATCCCTGGGGCACTTTTGCAGACAAGGTACTTCCTTTTGGGTTGTGTAACGCACCAACCACATTTCATAGAGCAGTGATTGGAATCTTTTCAAAGATAGTAAATGATTGCATGAAGATTTTTATAGATGACTTTACTCCATATGGTGATAGTTATGAAAAAGCACTGAAAAATTTAGAAAAGATCTTGAAACGCTGTGACAAAGCCACCTCTCTTTAAGCACTGAAAAGTGCCATATGATGATGAGCGAGGACATAGTTCTAGGGCACTTCATCTCTTCTGATGGTATCCAGGTAGATCCATCCAAAATCAAGGTAATTGAAAATATACCAACTCCTGGAACACAAAAAGATGTACGTAGCTTCTTAGGGCATGTTGGCTATTATAGAAGGTTCATAGAAAATTTCTCCCAACTAGCTTCTCCTTTGTTTACTTTGTTGATGAAGGATGCACAGTTTGTTTGGAATGATGCATGCCAAACAACATTTACTGAGCTAAAGAAAACGTTGTCTACAACACCCATCTTACGAGGGCCCAACTGGGCTCTGCCTTTTCATATTTCTTCAGATGCTTCAGACACTGCCATTGGAGCAGTTATAGGACAGCAGGAAGGTAATGCCCCATATGCAATTTACTACATTAGTAAGAACTTATCCCCTACTGAACTAAACTATACTGTCACAGAAAAGGAATTCCTTTCCATAGGTTATGCCATCAACAAATTTAGACATTACATTACTGGATACTCCACTTTTGTGCACATTGACCATTCTGCCATCAAATATTTAATAAACAAACCAATCACAAATGCTAGAGTTACTAGATGGTTGTTACTGTTACAGGAATTTGATATCACAATTATTGATAGACCAGGGAAGGAAAACGTTGTTGCAGACTTTTTATCTCGACTTACTAACAGTGATGACAATTTACCAGTCGAAGATTCCTTCCCTGATGAGCATTTGTTTGCAGTATCAACTCATTCCCCATGGTATGCAGATAATGCTAACTTCTTGGCTGCAGGTAAGCTACCGGCACATCTGTCGAAGAGAGAAAGAAGAAAAATCATACAACAGAGTGCCAAGTATTGCTGGATTGATGGGCATCTTTTCTACACAGGGCTTGATTTAGAAATCAGAAGATGTGTTAGAGAAGATGAAATTTTCAGTATCCTTAAAGCTTGACATGATGAGCCCGATGGGGGACACTTTGCTGATAAAAGGACAGGTCATAAGGTTTTGAGGATGGGTTATTTCTAGCCCACATTGTTCAGAGACGCAAAGAAGTATGTTCAGGCATGTGATAGCTGCCAAAGAATGGGCCAACCCAATAGATTAGATGAAATGCCTTTACAGCCACAGCTCGTGGTTGAACCATTTGATAGATGGGCTCTAGATTTTGTAGGGCCTATCAATCCTCCCTCAAAACAGAAAGTTCACATCTTAGTTTGCACAGATTACATGACCAAATGGGTGGAAGCTGTAGCCTTGGTTAAGGCTAATGATCAAGCTGTGATTGATTTCCTGTATGAAGAAATTTTTACTCGGTTTGGAGTACCCAAGGAAATCATCACAAATGGTGGACCGCAGTTTGTGTCTCACAAAATGGAAGCACTGTTACAAAAATTTCATATTTAGCACAGAATAACCTCGCCATATCATCCATAGGCCAATGGCCAAGTGGAGAGTTCAAACAAGGTCATCGAGGCTATTTTGACAAAGACAGTGAAAAGCCATCGTAAAGATTGGGCTAAGAGACTTCCAGAAGCACTATGGGCCTATCGCACTACATGGCGTAACACCACTGGTTTTTCCCCCTATGAATTGGTATATGGTAAGAATGTTGTTTTCCCAATTGAATTTGAAATCAAAACCTTGAAAACAGCTGTAGAAGCAAACCTCGATCTATCAGAGGCACAGAGGAACCGACTGAACCAACTTAACGAATTGGATGAAAAGCACACAGCAACAGTAAATCATACAACTTTAATCCAATAGCAGCGCTCTAAATGGCATGATAGATTCATAAAGAAGAAAGTCTTCCAGGAAGGAGACTGGGCTCTGTTATATGATTCACGGTTCAAGAGGGATTTCAAAGGCAAACTACGCACTCGTTGGTTGGGACCTTATCAAATAGATCGTGTATTTGACAATGGAGCAATCTGATTGATCACCATTGATGAAAACAAGACACCATTATTTGCAAATGGTCATCGGCTGTGACTGTATCACAAACTGATCGCAAGGGATGCTTTCGTTTCACAAGTGGCAGCAGATCCAGACTATCAGTTAACGCCAGGGCAGGGATTTTTCTCAACCCCTGTGAATTTTTAAGAACTGCAATATCCACACATAATTTGTACATAAATAAATTTTTTTTTTTTCATTCTGTATTTTATCTATTTTTCATTTTGCGCTTGATCGGGTTTCGTTTTGAAGAATTGTGTGCAAGAATTAATTGGAGGAACAACAGTCATGACTGGGCAAGACGATTGCAGGCACCTTGCATTATTCCTGATTTAATAAAGCTCTTTGAAGAAGATGGATGATTCGTTAGCTTTCAGCAACCAGCTGAAATTTGCCTGTTACTTCATTTTGCACAGCTGCGACTCCTTGCCTTACTCATTCCTCCTATTTTCGCAGTTGTAACTCTGCCATTTTCCATCCACTTCATTTTTTTCCTTTTTCCAGCAGCTGTGACTCCGCTATTCTTACCTATTCCGCCAAGTCTAGCAGCTACAACTCCGCTATTCCATTTCATTCCCGCTTTTTGCCAGCAGCTGCGACTCCGTTATTCTTGCCTATTCAACCAAGTCTAGCAGCTGCGACTCCGCTATTCTTGCCTATTCCACCAAGTCTAGCAGCTGCGACTCTGCTATTCCATTTCATTCCCGCTTTTTGCCAGCAGCTGCGACTCTGCTATTCTTGCCTATTCCGCCAAGTCTAGCAGCTGCTATCCCACTATTTTTGCATTTTATTTGAATTTTTGCAACTGGAACCCCTCCATATGTCGCCGAACTCTGCTCAAATCCTCTTATTCATCATCTGCAACTCCGCTAGGTGGTCTGTCTTTTGGGATAGTCTCTCCGTCAATGATCTGACCCAACTCGAATTTAAATGATTACTCCATAGCTCGAATCGTAGTCTACCAAGAAACCTGTCACCATGAATGCACGTATTAGTTTGATTGGCGGTGTCCAACTCATCTTGGCACACGCGTATTCTACCAAAGATGCGACTGTGAATATCATGCCATGGCAGAATGGCAGCTTGAGCATTAATTTTGAAGGTATGGGTTCTAACTATAATCATGATTAGGCATCTATTGACATTGCAAGCAATAATGGTTATACTTGTTATTTATCTCTGTCATCAATCCACAGCAACTCAACTGAACCAAAATCACGCTAAAGCTGTTACCCGTACTTATGATTTGACCGTCGTTCTACCTGACTTGTGCGATAATCCTGCCACAGGTTTTATCCTAAAACTAAATGTGCCACCTTTCCAACAATGCTCAATTCAAACTTCGACTATCCATCAACCATGTCTACATGCAATCAGTTCGATGTTCGAAACTGTAACTGGTGTGTTCGTTACGATATTTCGCAAAAAAAAAAACTCAGCAGTATGGGTATCCCTGTGAGATATGAGCCTTTAACAATAGAATCTCTGTATGAGAACAGAGATGTCTTTGCTATCTTCCAAGAAGCAGGCTAGACAGATTATTTTCAACACTTGAATGGTTTTCATGAGGAAACAGCCCTTGAATTTGCTCGAAACTTGACGAGCACTCATTTAGAGGTTCGAGGCAAAAGGGTAGATGTTTCAGAGGTAATCCTAGCAGAGGTAACGGGACTTACCAGAATCGGGTGGTGTTGGTTTAGTCGGAAACGCCATCACCCAACTGCAACTGAGGATTTCCTGGCGGCAGGGGAGAGTGTTCGACCACGAGGAAGAGGAACAACACTGGAGACCCTTCCGAGCCCTTGGGATCAAGTTGAACTCTTCTTAAAAAAATATATCACATGTGAAGGGAGGTACAGTGTTGTTTACATTTATGAATTTTTCCTCTTATCACATTTGCATTATCACAAGCTGCTAAATATGCCATACTATCTTCTTTGATCATTGCAACGCATGGCTTATTATGCTAAAAAAGCTCAACACCCCTTATCATCCCTCTCAAATAATGGGCTAATTAAACTATTAATCTTACGGGCCCTAGCACATAACAAACTGACCTAGGGGCAATTTCGGGTTCGTTCGGGAATACCCCGTGAACTCTCTGCAAGGTTGGTGGATGAGGAATGGAGTTCCTCAAATTCAGTTGGGGGGAGGACTGGAACACCAAAAGTCCGATTGGAGGATGAAGAGGAGATTGATGAAGAGGAAATTGAGATTGAGGCAGTTAAAATTGCAACAGTAGAAGAGGAACGTCAGGAGAAAGCAGTAGCAGAAAGTGGTCTAGAAGCTCTGGATGGGGAGACCTTCCCTGAAATAAGAACTTTAATTAGAAAGGAGGCATCTGCCCCTGTTTCTAAAGCGATAGGATTTTTTCTGCCTCAGAGAAGAAAAGAAGGACTAATAAGCAAAGGCCAGACATCCAGCCTAGCAAAGAGGAGAAAACTCAAAACGGCTACTGCAGCAGAAGCAGGTCAATTTATTGGGGCAAAAATCAAGATTCCCATCTTGAAACCCGAACCACCTGCTGATACACAAGAACCTGCTATAGAAGAACCTCAATTAGAGAATCTTCTGTTTGAAAATGAGCTGTTAAAGGAGGAGGTGCAGGTGCTTCGTGCAGAACTAGAAAAATGGAAGGAGACATGCCAAAACCAGGCAAAGAAATATGCAAGTTCAGTGGTGGAAGCTACAGACCAATAGGGGATTTTATCGTCCATTCAAGGGAATGAAGGACAACCAGAACTGGTATGCTCAAAATGTGGAGATATTTTTAATATAGCAGGGCATAAAGTTACAGTAGTGGATCTAGCATTACAGAAACCCTCAGGAGCAAGAAAATCAAAGGAATTATCCCATGACACAGCCTCATTGTCTCAGAAACATTGAACCAATTCAGTAAACATTGAATTTTTTTTCTAATGGAATCATGTGCTTGGAAGAAAGATCCATAGACAACTTCACTTGAATTAGCTCAGCTTATATCTATGGACTCCATTTGCAAGGTTTTGAAATTGTCTTCTAGTGCAATGGAATCATATGCACTTCTTCTACTTTATTAAGATGGGTATGTGTGTGGCACTTCTACTTGTCATAAGATGGGTATAAGTGTGGCAACGCGATTCTAAATGATATGTATGGTTCATAATTTGACATATGGATTTGTTAGCTAAAAAATGCACTCCCCACTTCTTAATAAAAAATTGTAGTATGAAATCAAAATTGTTTTACATAGGTTTTCTACATTTTGGTCTCCAATGGAGACCATTACTATGTTTTGGGTAGTGTTCTATGTTAGTGACATCACTTTCTTAAGATGGGTATGAGTCTGTCACTTTTTCTAGTGTCATAAGATGGGTATGAGTGTGGTAACACGGTTCTGAATGATATGTATGGTTCATAATTTGACATGGATTTATTGGCTCAGAAATGCACTAACCTCTTCTTACTCAAAAAATAAAGTGGTATGAAATCAAAATGGTTTTAAGTAGGTTTTGTACATTTCGTTTCCAATGGAGAACATTACTATGTTTTGGGTGGAATTCTATTTTAATCGCAACAATACATTGAAATGTTGCCATTTGACTGAGGGAAATGACATATATTCTATCTCACAATTGTTCTCAAACAACAATGAGAGAGAAAGAACACATGTTGAGGGGCATACAATGTTTTTTGGGAGAGCCTTTGTGGCTAAGAATGGCATGATTGTTGGACTGGAGTTGGTTTGCTACACAAAAGGTAAGTAACCATAGTTCATTCCAAACTTGGAAATATTAACCTTGGAACATTTGAAGGAACAACTGTATACACTAAGCTCACAACTACAATCACAACCATGACACTATACAGCTCGAATCAAAATCCCAATTCAAATCAAACATATACACTATCACATTGATAAATATTATAACTACAACCACTTGGTCAGATTACATAGATGGCCAATGTAATCCTCTATTACTTCTCAGTAACCATTCTCCAATTCAAATCAAGCATATACACTATCACATTGATAAATATTATAACTACAACCACTTGGTCAGATTACATAGATGGCCAATGTAATCCTCTATTACTTCTCAGTAACCATTCTCCACCCTAGTTAGAACTTAAAATGAGTTACTATACTAAGATAAAAACAAATTAATAAACAATTTATTCTTAATAAGCGATATACTTTTACTTCTCCAAATTCCAAATCTTATATTTATTTAATATTAAACCCGAAATCTAAATAAATGTGAATTAATACTTTTCTTCCTAGTAATATTGTAGATATTGGAAGTTAATGTTCTTGAAGATAGGAAATATTACACTCCCTTCTCTTGTGTTTTGTAAGTTTTTAGGTGCAAAAGAAGTGTGCCAATATTTTTCAACTATAATTACTTCTTTGTTGTTTTTAGGCTTTTTGTAAGAGGAGATAGATGATTTTCCTAGTTTTAATTTACAATATTTGGAAACTATGAGGAGAGAAAGTGCAAAAACTTATTGCAAACAAGTACTTCCTCACTCTATTACTGAAAGATAATTGCTTCTTTGATGTTTTTAGGCTTATTAGACTGTATGTTTTCCTGGTTTTAATTTACAAAGAAAAGTGGAAAAACAAATCGCAGACAAGCACCTAAAAACAAGTACTTGTTTTTATGCTTCTTCTCAGAAGAGATAGATTATTCAGACATGTATATTTTCCTAGCCTTAATTTACAATAGTTGAAAATGTTAACGAGAAAAGTGGGAAACCTATCGCAAACAAGTACCCCAAAACACCTAAAAACAAGTACTTCCTCACTCTGTTAATGGAAGTTAATTATTTCTTTGTTGTTTTTAGGCGAGTCTTCTAAGAAGATATAGATGATTAGACATGTATGTTTTCCTAGGTTTCGTAGTGGAAAAACCTATTGCAAACAAGTACTTCCTCACTCTATTATTGGAAGTTGATTACTTCTTTGTTGTTTTTAAGCTTCTTGTAAGAAGAGATAAATGATTAGACATGTATGTTTTCCTAGTTTTAATTTACAATAATTGGAAATGATGATGAGAAAATCGCAAACAAGTACTTCCTCACTCTATTACTAGAAGTTAATTACTTCTTTGTTGTTTTTAGGCTTCTTGTAAGACAAGATAGATGATTAGACATGTATGTTTTCCCAGTTTTAGTTTTACAATGTTTGGAAAATATGAGAAGAGGAAGTGGAAAAACCTATCCCAAACAACTACCTAAAAAAATGTACTTCCTCACTTTATTAATGAAAGTTGTTCCGGGCAATTCAGTTGACCCAGCTAGCTAGGTGGTAGATAAGAAACCAAAGTTCATCCAAAACTTGGCCAGGGGAGAACTATGAAGAAACTAACATTAACCAACATGAACAAAATAAAATCTAACACACAAACTAATCACCTATTCCTTAAACCTTGCTTCCTCACTACATCATAGTTCTACTGTTTGAATTATCAGCAAAACAATATATTAATGATCCATATTATAAGTAAATAGACAATTATTCTAGCTGAATCAATTGCTATGTAATAATTTTAGAACCCAATCAATTGCAAATTTTAATATAAAATACAAAAAGTGTGACTAGATTAATTTATCTTTCTCATTGAATCATCTAGTTTTAATTTCTAAGTAAAATTAGAAATTGAACCATCTTTCTCTGATTAAGTACTTTACAAAGATCACTTTCTCTCAAAGCTGTCACTGGGCGAAATGAGTGGGATATTATTGATTAAGGAGTTCAGAGGAGTATCACTGATTAGTGAAAGCTATCTAGAAACAGATCAACTGCAAAATTAATGCTGTTTTTTTGGGGCAGTGTTAGTACAGTTTTTTGGGGCAGTGTTTTGTAGTCCGTCTTTAGACTTTATTTGTGTTTTAGAAGCTTGAATACCTAGATGAGCACAGCTATGTGGTGGACGTCATTTTGTATCTTAGATTAGATAAAGGGTAATGAGAAGTTCTCTCACTTCTCTATGGATGTAAGGAACCAGTTGACACATCTTTTACTATTAATAAAAAGATGTTTTTTCGTGATGAAAAAAAAATATCAAGTAATCATCTAGTTTTAATGTTTGACTTACCAACAAAACAATATATTAAAAATCCATATAAAGAAAGAGAACTATTATCTCTTAGGCTCCGCACATGGAATGAGGAGGGGTGCCACTGGAGCGCAGTTTTGATTACGTCATGGAGGCCAAAACCCCCGTCTGGGGCACATGCTATTTGTATAAGGTGTAGCCCTTTCATTGAAGTACAACACAGAAATACTGTTACATTAAATCAATTTTGAAATTCATATTATTTGTCATAATTTTATTGGATGTTAATAATGTTCTCTGAAATTGTCAGTCCTTTTCGACGATGACCTCCGCTGGGCTAGAGCTGCACCTTCTTTTGAAGTGAAGTGCTCATCATTACACCTCGAGCCCACTCTGAGCTATCTGAAGCCATTTCTAAGTAATAACTTAGGACCTAATCAATGAATGTACGTTAATATAAAATACAAAAAAAGTTACTACCTAGATAATTAGATTAACCATCAACTAGTGGTTTAACAGTGTTCTCCAATCTTGAGAACAGAGAATGACAGCGTGTGTACTATCTCGAATAGCGGTTAAAAAAGACTGTCGAGAACAGAGAATGACAACATCTGTACTGTCTCGAATAAGATTAAAAAACTGCAATCAAATAGCTATTTTAAGTACATATGGTTGAAACCGGAAGCTGAAGCTATATTAGGTACTTAGGTGGTTAGTTATGCGTCTACAGAATATAGTCTCTGTGCTTCGAAATTCACCCTAGCCTCGCCCCACCTTGGAGAAGAAATAAGTTTACCAAGTGTTGCTGGCTGTGTGGTCCACATAATATAGTCTCTATGCTCCAAAAGTCACCCGTGCCCTACCTCACCATGGAAAAATGCACATGCACAAATGCACAATGCCCTCGGTATGTCAAACCCCATCAAAATGCTTTTGGATAGCGTTTTGGATAGATCCAAATCAGAATGCCTTGGTAGCGTTTTCACATTTGGGTTGATGGTATATATGCTCTATAAAGCTCACAACTACAGCGCCTTGATCATAAACCCACAAACTATAAAAGATCAATTAAAGAAAAATATATATATATAGAAAACCCACAAACTATAAAAGATCAATTAAAGAAAAATATATATATATAGAAAACCCACAAACTAATTTTAAGAGGGGTGAACGGAAATTTTAGGAGTGGTTTTCTCTTTTTAAAGTTCACAAATACAATTTCTTAAGTATATGTCCAGCAATCATCTATTACTGTCGGATAATCTTGCAATCATCTAGTTCCAATGTTGAGTTAAGAGCTATATAATAAAAGAAAAGCCCAGTAAAAATAAAGATAAAAAAAGAGGCAAAATCATTTGGCAGAACCGATTTTCTAAATGATAATTTTAGGACTGGTTAAGAATGGCCGATGTAAATTTTAATATAAAATTCTCGATAATATTAACTTACATTCTCGAATGGCTGTTTTCTCAATGTATTTCTGAAACAAAGAACAGAATGTGTGCCTACCTCTAAGGTGTAAACTCTCGGAGTCCCTACCTCTAATATCAAAAAAGAATGAGGTACGAACCGCAACGACGACTTTGTATTAATCGTACTATTCGTCCACTATCATTTTCGGACACGTCATACTTATCTGCAAAACATTTAAACACCTTCTTTTAGAAAGATTACAACAGAGAATGGCAGTTTGTACCTATACCCAGAAATTGAGAGTTACAGTAAAATGATTGAAAGAGAAAGAGGCAGAGGGTCGTACAATGTGTACCTTCTTCGAATTGCGAAGGATTATGACTTATGAGGTGGCGGCCTGTACGAACTGCATCGTCATATTTAACTGCAAACCATTTAAACACCATTTAATCATCATTTTTCTAAATATTTGGAGAACAGAGAATGAGGCCTACTAGGAATCACTGTTTCGATTAAAAGATAAACCAGTGAAGAATTAGAAGTAATTATCTACCACAGGGCGTCCCATTTTCTAGATATTTATGACTAAAATTATTCCGGAAAAAAATTCCGTACCTGCTTGTGTTCTGTTACTCCATCTTCTGCTCTGCAATGCAAGAAGATGAACAATGCAAGCTCAAAAAAATTGAAGCAAGAAATGAGAAAAAAACAGAGATCAAAGCAAGAGATGATGAACAGGTTAACTGCCTCTTCATCATCATCTTCTGCGGCCGGCCAAACAATGCAAGCACAAAAAATGGAAGCAAGAAATGAAAAAAAAAAACATAGATCAATCAGAAACACCGAATATAACCAGAACTCTAAATGGAAAAACAGACAAAGAAAATGGACTGTAAAAACCAATCTGCATGGCCATGCAGCTGACCAAAACAAAAATTCACAGCATTCAAAACAAACAAACATTCAGATGAGATGAATTACTGCTCTGTTCCATGTCTTCGCGGTTTTTATATCCCAGCTTTTCGAACCGTCACAAAAGCTCTCCGACCGTTTTAATTTGACTCCGACTGTATATTTAGGTTTTTTTCGTGTTTTCACATCCACCGCCCTTGCAAGCTTGCATGGGTTTTAATTTGTAAGGCACAGTGTTTTTTTAAGATTCCCCGTGGGCGCACAACAAAGCTTCGACAGCATACTGATCTATTGACACCTGGCGTCTTACAGTGGCACTGGAATCCTTAAAGCAGCACCACTTGGCACACCAAAATTGACATTCACTCCACTTTGAGCATAGGGTTTGTCTATGTTGGTACTATTTTGGGTATGTATTTAACTATCACATACCCTGCGCACATGAGGGTAAAAAGCGGTTTAGCCTCAGCCCATCCCAATCATGATGACTCCGCCCAACCATGATGACTCCGCATTCAAACTTAGTTTAGCCTCAGCCCATCCCAGGCTCTTTGACATAATAAATAGAAAGTACCTAATATATGTTAAAATTGACATTTTCATCCAATAAAATTTTAATACGATTTAAATTTTGAATTTATAATTTAAAGGTGGTATATAGTTGGATAGTTCAAGCTTTTTCATGTGCGTTAAAAGGCATTTTGATTTTTGATGATGTCATTGTGCCGAGAGGCGCTCTACAGCTCATTGAGAGAGATCTTGTAACATGTGTCGAGTGTTTGTCAACATGTGTCGAGTGTTTGTCGAGTAACAAAATAATACAAAGTAAACAAAAAAGAATAATACAAAATAAAAAGTATAAATATTATGTCGGCCATAAACAAAAAAGAATAATACAAAGTAAAAAGTAAATAGAAGAGTTAAACTAGAGACTTTAGAGCTTAGAATTAGGTGATAAATAATACAAAGTAAAAAGTAACTATGAAACTTAAACTAGAGACTTTACTTTTTACTTTTAATACAAAGTAAAAGTAAATATGAAATTTTAGAGTGTTTGTCAAGCTTGTCGAGTAACAAAATAATAAAAAGTAAACAAAAAAGAATAATACAAAGTAAAAAGTAATAAATATTATGCCAGCCATATACAAAAAAGAATAATACAAAGTAAAACTTAAATATGAGACTTAAACTAGAAACTTTAGAGCTTAGGATTAAGTGGTTCGAGTATTGCACTAAAGGAGCTATTCAAGTAAAGGTTTGCACCTCGAAAAATTTGATCCTTCTCAACGCTTGATAAAACCTAGGATTTGGATCTATGCTGGTGATAGAAGAGTTGCCCCTCTCCTTTCTATATGCAAAGGCTAACATTTATAAGCTCAATATGCTACCGTTTTCTCATGATAACATTGGGCCGCCCTATTGTTCAACTAAGAAACTACACTTAACAAGAACAGGCTAGCTAAGGAATGGCTGGCAAGACCACCATTACCTATAAATGGGAGTTTGTTAAGTGTCATTGTCAAAACCACGTTTTTTTTAAAAGACAAAAGCATCATAAAGAACGAGGAAGATGCATTCAAAATTTCAAATGATTGTAATTATAAAATAACTAACCATTATTTAAGAAGAAGTCTAAATGCGCGATTAAAATTATTTATAAATATGTCTCATCTCATGTAATTATTTAGAAGAAGTCTAAATGCGCGATTAAAATTATTTATAAATATGTTTCATCTCATGTAATTCTTTTACTTGATTGTGAATGTTAGAGCTATAGGGACTATATAAATTGTTTTGCCGAAATTTCATTATTTGGCCACTCTTCTCAATATGTTAAGTTTTAACTTAGTTTTTTTTTTTAAATGTGTTTAACCTAAGTGTTTTTAACAAAATTTGTGTTTGGTCAATCAATAGCATGGAGGCTTTATTTGGCCTCCTATAGAGGTAATGGCATTTTTGTGAGAATTGGATAAACAAGAATTGTTGAGCTAGGAAGATCGAGTCGATTTGTTGGCCAAAAGCCCTATGGTTTTAGGTGGATCAAGTAATTGGTCAATTTCAATTCCTATAGGTGCACCTGACATTGCATATCCACGTGTGATCCGCCCATGACCTTCCTTATAGATAGTCGTCAATAACAAGAGTGGCGAGTTGGGGTACTAGCTCAGGTATTAAGTTTATCGTATTTCCTTTCTCTCATGGCTGGCAAGTCCCTCGATCAGTAGTAATGGTTCGTAGTAATGGTTATGTAGTAGAGAGCGCATGTGGAGCTTTGCTCGGGATACACTGCTCCATGGAAACTGCTACAAATCCACAGATATTTCATGAGGCCAGTGGAATTTATGAAACCTCCAATGTGCCCATATCAAAACCCGAATGACAAACAATTTTTAAGCTAAATGGATATCCTAGCTCATTAATGAAAACTCAATGCTTGTGTGCCAAACTTAGCTAAGGATTAATAACTAACTGGATTCAAATTTAGCTAAGGATTAATAACTAATTGGATTCAAGCAGTGACAATGCCAAACCATTGAACGTCTAAGGGAGGTAGCAGAGTTTTAGATTACCAAAATTCCACTGCCAAACGAATACAAAATTGCTTGTACCTGCACATAGAGAAAAAATACAATTAATCTGCATTATTCTAAAATTCATGAATTTATGTAAATGACAAAATCAAAGAAAGATTTGAAGCCATGATATGCACTTCAGTTAATATGCCATGAATTGTTTATTGATGAACCTTCTAATGGCCTCCGAGATGATGGGTATGTGTTGAAGACAAGGCATATTACCCATAGCCTTGAGAAGTTGAAGTTGCTTTCTCACTACAACCGCCAAATCAACGCTAATCTTAATGTTCTCGACAGCTTCAGTTTCATTTGTAGCACCAGGCCAACTTATATCAGATGACGGGTTTTGAAAATCACTATTTAATTTACAATGGTGGACAACTTTTATCAAATGACAATTTTTCAAGGAAGCCATCTCTAGACAACTAAAATGAAAACGGTGGTCTGTATACTACTGTCTTGGAAAATACAAGTTTGGTGGATACTTAACTGATCAGCCATGATATATTCTTGGTCCATGGTCAGCCCTTCAATGCCTTACAATAGCCTGTCTATAAACCCTTTCGTTGCATGTTTTGCATCATGACGTGTCACCCACTAAGTAGAGTGTGTTCCTTTGTAAGCCACACATACCCATGGAACCTAAGTGCATTGAAATCTAGGTGCTTTTTGTAAGTTGAGTATGATTTTCCATTTCTTTTGTGAGTACTATGTTACATGGTTTTTGTGAGTTAGATTGAAAATATTAAAATGAAATCTTACATTTGAAAACATTAGAAACAAGATCTTAACTTTGCGAAAAATATTGGAAAACATGTTTGACAATTAAGAGCAAGCTTACTATCTAATTTTTTTTAGAAATGCTAACTTGAAATCAATAATTTATAATCGTATGCCAGAAACATGTTAGTTTTAGAGCACTTGGAATTTGTGTGAGGGTTATGGTTGTTTTTGATATATGTCTCACACGAGTCTCTTTGCTGGTGTATGATTTACAACAATATGGGAAGATTGTTAGGATATTCCTATACTCCATCCTAGTTCTCCTAGCATTTTTGTCATTTTCATTTTCAGTCATGCATGCAAAATTAGGGTTTGCATGCAATTAAGGTTTGCATGCATCCTAGTCATCAGTACCAGCACCTATCCCTCATCAAACTAGCCCCCAGAGCTTCCTTCAGATCAGTTTTAACTCTCCTAGAGCTTAGTGCGCCCTCCTTTCACCTACTACATGAGAAGGGCGCCTTTCTTCACCTACCAGTCCAGTTTAGTTCAATTATCTTTAGTTCTTTCCTTGATTTAAGGATTAACTGAATCCTGACTGACCTTACCACTCCGATGGACCTCCAGTGTGACTAGACAGCCTGTTCTGACTCCAATTAGCTCCATCTTCGCCCTCCATTGAGCCTCCTTCACTACATTAGTGCTTCCATGTGCCAGTTACACCAACCACACTCAGTTGGACTCAGTTTGACTCCCGGTTGACCATTACTTGTGCATAGATGAGTAGGTGGACTCCTAGTTATGCATTGATGACTCTCCACTAATTATGGATCTGTGCATGAAGGCTAATTCGAATTACACCTAGTGAATTTGAACCCTCATACTCAGCATTGTATATTTACCAGTTTACTATTCAGATTTATGTAACATGTGTAATTATTCTACCTCAATCAGAGCTCCTTTGGATCTATGTTCTGTTAGAAAAACAGGATCGCAGAGCAATAACAATAAACAGAAATGCAAATATAATCACACATACACATTACAAGAGAGACATAGATATATCGTGGTTCACCCAACTTGGGCTATGTCCACACTGAATTTTCCAGTCCTTATTATTATTACCGTCCAGCAAGGTGAAGGGATACAACCTGCAGCACAACCGCTGCACTTCCTCTTCTCTGTTTTACAGTCTCTCTCCTGATCTCAGAGATCTTTACAATGCATAAAACCTAATACATCATCATCCCTAGCCGTATTACAATATCTTTATTTTATAGGGGAAATACAATGGGAAAATACCACGGGATACCTAAAACCATGGGCCCGCAAAACAGCTGACGAAAACAGCCCCAAAAATTTTCTTCGGGGGCGCTGCCCCGGACCCCCCAGCCAAGGGGGATGGTCCCCCCTGGAACCCCACACCCCCCGCTGGGGTGAGTGTACAGTCCACCTACATATCATATAAAACTGGGGTACAAACACGGCTGATACAATATCATTTATGAGACTAGAAGATCTGGCTCCACAACCAATAATCTCCCACTTGGAGACTGATCACAGCAACTCCGCCGCTGCTGAACTTGGACTTGGCAAATTTCTCCTCTTCACCTTCATGCTAGAAGGCCAACTGAAACTGAGCACGAACTCAGTTTCTCTCTGGTCACTACCTTTGTGAACATGTCTGCAGGATTCTAGCTAGTATGTATCTTTTCCAGCTTCAACAGTTCATCTTCTAGAACAGAGCGTATGAAATGGTACTTGAGCTGTATATGTTTAGTATTGGAATGGAATGCTGAGTTCTTTGCAAGATGAATAGCACTCTGGCTGTCACTATACAATCTGCTATCCTTCTGCTTCTTACCCACTTCCTCCATAAACCTCTACAACCAAATCATCTCTTTACTAGCCTCTGTAATGGCAACATACTCTGCTTCTGTTGTTGAAAGTGCAACAACCTTCTGTAGTTTCGAAATCCAGCTTACTACTGTTCCATCTACAGTAAACACATACCCTGTGGTGCTCCTCCTGCTATCCTTGTCACATACCATATCTGCATCAACATATCCCTGTAGAATAGTGTCTGAACCTCCAAAACATATTGCCTCAGTGGTAGTACCTCTCAAATACCTGAGAATCCACTGTACTGCCTTCCAATGTTCTTTACCTGGATTGTTCATATATCTGCTCACAACTCCCACTGCATGTGCAATATCTGGTCTTGTGCACACCATGGCATACATCAAGCTACCAATTGCTGATTGATAGGGAATCTTGGACATGTAATCTGTCTCTTCTTGTGTCTTGGGACACATTTCCTTACTTAGACTGAAATGGCTAGCCAAAGGTGTACTTACAGGTTTTGCATTCTGCATTATGAACCTCTCCAACACCTTTTGTATGTACTCACTTTGAGATAATGTCAATTTGCGATTTTTCCTGTCTCTCGTTATTCTCATACCAAGGATTTGCTTTGCAGCACCCAAATCCTTCATCGCAAATGAATTAGCTAGCTTCCTTTTGAGTACATTTATATCCTGCATGTCAAACCCTGCAACAAGCATGTCATCCACATACAATAACAAGATAATATATCTTCCATTATCTAGCTTCTTGAAATAAACACAGTGGTCAGAATGACATCTACTATAACCTTGTTCTGTCATAAACCTGTCAAACTTTAGATACCACTGCCTTGGAGCTTGCTTCAAGCCATACAAGCTCTTTTTCAACTTGCATACCAGATCCTCCTTACCTTTGACCTCATACCCTTGTGGCTGCTGCATATATATTTCTTCCTCCAAATCCCCATAGAGGAAAGCTGTTTTTACATCTAACTGTTCAAGATGCAAATCTTCTACCGCCACTAGACTTAAGATAGTCCTAATTGAAGTCATCTTAACAACAAGAGAAAATATTTCATCAAAATCTATACCTTTCTTCTGTGCAAACCCCTTTACAACAAGTCTGGCCTTGTACCGCTTCTTCCCTCCTTCTTCTTCCTTCAACCTGTAAATCCATTTGTTTTGCAATGCTCTTTTACCAGCAGGCAACTGAACCAAATCCCAAGTCTGGTTTCCTAACAATGAGTCCATCTCCTCATTCATGCCTTGCTCCCACTTCTTTCTAGTTTCCACCTGCATTGCTTCTTCATAACATTCTGGTTCACCAGAATCAGTCATCAATAAATAATACATTGAAGGAGAGTATCGTTCAGGGAGTCTACTTAACCTGGTAGATCTTCTTACAGTTGCAGGAGTTTCAAGTACTTGCTGCTGCTCTTGATTTTCTGGCACCTTCGGAACTTCATTTTCTTTAATTTCATCAAGCACTATGTACTCTGTGTTTTCCTTTTCCGATTTCTTTCCCTGCAACTAATCTTTATACATGACCTTTTCATTGAATATCACATCTCTACTCCTGATGATTTTGTTATTTTCATAATCCCATAAATGATAACCAAATTCATCAACCCCATATCCAATAAAGGTACATTTCTTGGATTTAGCTTCAAGATTTGTTCTATTTTCTTTATCAATATGGACAAATGCTTCACAACCAAATGTTCTCAGAAATGAGTAGTTTACCTTTTTATCTATCCATGCTTCCTCTGGAATACCACCATCCAAAGCACTTGAAGGTCCTCTGTTTATTAAATAAACAGCAGTATTTACAGCATCTGTCCAAAACTGTAAGGGAAACCCTGCATGCAGTCTCATACACCTTGCACGCTCCATGATCATTCTGTTCATCCTTTCTGACACACCATTTTCCTGTGGTGTTCCTGGGACTGTCTTCTCTCTACGAATCCCATGGTATGGACAGTAACTATCAAACTCCTTGCCGCAGTACTCACCTCCATTATCAGATCTGAGACACTTCAATCTTTTTCCTGTCTCATTCTCAATCAAAGCTTTCCACTTCTTAAAAGTATCAAACACATCATATTTATGTCTAATGCAATAAACCCAAGTTTTTCTAGTTGCATCATCAATAAATGTAACATAATAATGAGAGCCACCAAGAGATTGTACCTAAGCCGGTCCCCATACATCTGTATGCACAAGCTCTAATTTTTCATTCTTCTTCTGTTTCCCAACCCTGAGAAATATGACTCTCTTCTGTTTTCCATAAACACAGTTTTCACAGAATTCCAAACTTACCTGCTTCAAATCCGGCAGCAACTTCCTTGAGTGGAGAATCTGCATCCGCTTCTCACTCATGTGGCCAAGCCTATGATGCCACAATGCCGTATCTGTTCCTGTGGAAGCTAAAGAGATAGAATGGTCAGTATTATGAGGACATAAATACAACGTACCTACTCTGTCTCCTTTTGCTATCACCATTGATCCTTTAGTGATCTTCCACCACTTTTCTCCGAACGTAGATAGACAGCCGCCATCTCCCAACTGCCCTGTTGAGATCAGATTTCTTTTCATAGCAGGAATATGCCTAACTTCTTTCAACAACCAATCAGTTCCATTCTTGACTTTTATCCATACCTTACCCATTCCAACAATTTTACATGGCTCATCATCACCCAATAAAACATGTCCAAAGTCGCCAGGAACATACTCATGAAAGTATTTCCTATGGGGTGTAGCATGACATGAAGCTCCTGAATCTACTACCCAATAATCACTAGTATTATCTAATGCAAGAATCAAAGCATCTTGTAACACATCACCTGCTACATTTGCTTCCTGGGTAGTTTCCTTCTGTGCATATCCTTTCTTTTTTAGAGATTTGCAGTCTTTCTTCATATGTCCTTTCTTTCCACAGTTCCAGCACTCTATCTTTCCCAGTCTCGACTTGGATCTTCCTGTTTTAGACTTTCCACGATTACCTTGGCTCTTTCCTCTCTCCTTTTGTCTTCTCCTTCTCTCCATGGTCAACGCATTACCTGATGTCTCACCTATGCTTTTTCTTCGCATTTCCTCGCTAAGAATAACACCAAAAACATCATCAAATTTCAAGGTGTTTGAACCAGAGACAGAGTTACTTACAACCATGACCAAGCTATTCCAGCTTTTTGGCAATGAACACAAGATTAGAAGAGCCCTAACCTCATCATCAAAGTTCACACTTATAGAACTTAGCTGATTTGTAATTGTATTAAACTCATTTAAATGATCAGTAACATATCCACCTTCAGACATCTTCATATTAAATAAACGCTTCATTAGAAATACCTTGTTGGAGGCCGAGGGTTTTTCATACAGCTTACCCAATGTGCTCATCAAACCCTGTGTTGTCGTTTCTTTTGAGATATTGAAAGCCACCGACGAAGCCAGGCTCAACCGTATTGTTCCCAGAGCCTTTCTGTCAAGAACCTCCCATTCTTCATGCTTCATAGCCATCGGCTGCTTTGCTTTTCCTCCCAACGGTAGGAATAGATCCTTCTGGTACAGATAGTCCTCCATTTGCATCTTCCATAACCCGAAGTTTTGGCCGTTAAACTTCTCGACCTTAAACTTTCCTTCTTCCGCCATTGTTCCCACTCGAACTAGAAACCCTAGCTTCCTGCGGGTTTAACTGCCAAATAGACCTTTGGCTCTAATACCAATTGTTAGAAAAACAGGATTGTAGAGCAATAGCAATAAACAGAAATGCAAATATAATCACACATACACATTACAAGAGAGACACAGATATATCGTTGTTCACCCAACTTGGGCTAGGTCCACACTGAATTTGCCAGTCCTTATTATTATTAACGTCCAACAAGGTGAAGGGATACAACCTGCAGCACAACCGCTGCACTTCCTCTTCTCTGTTTTATAGTCTCTCTCCTGATCTCAGAGATCTTTACAATGCATAAAACCTAATACATCATCATCCCTAGCCGTATTACAATGTCTTTATTTTATAGGGGAAATACAATGGGAAAATACCACGGGATACCCAAAACCATGGGCCCGCAAAACAGCTAACGAAAATAGCCCCAAAAAATTTCTTCGGGGGCGCTGCCCCCGGAACCCCCAGCCAAGGGGGATGGTCCCCCCTGGAACCCCATGGGAGGGCGATGCCCCCCCACACCCCCCCGCTGGGGTGAGTGTACAGTCCACCTACATATCATATAAAACTAGGGTACAAACACAGCTGATACAATATCATTTATGAGACTAGAAGATCTGGCTCCACAACCAACATGTTCTAATGCTTATCTCATCTTCTATTATTCCTAAATTCTTTCATTGTGAGGTTTACATCATCTCTTTGGATCTTATGTGGGCATTTTCACATGGTATCAGAGCCATTTGAGAGTATATTCTACCTCCATTCTTGAGAGTTTTTTGCAGGTATTTCGAAGTTCTAGCAGTTGCAGCAGCAGATTCAGTAGTTTCTATTTGCACTTGTTCCAGCAGTCAAGATGAGCAATTCAAATGCTTCTTCTTCTTCTCTTTCTCCTACCATCCTCACTCCCTTCAATTATTTCGAATGGAAGGGTGAGATGAAAATTCACTTGATGCATAAAAGGATTCAAAGAGTGGTTTATGAAAGAGATGCCATACCACATACAGCTGTAGAGTGAGTTAAGCATCTAAACAAATTGGATGAAGCTTTTGGATTCATATTCCTTCATATGTCCAAAGATCTATTGTTCCATGTTGAAGGATTGAAGTCTCCAAATGAGTTATGGACTAAATTGGAGAGTCTTTTTGGCAAACAAGATGGGCTAAGAGGCCACATTCTTGAAAATGAATTGGTTGCCTTACAACCTAGCAATTTCGAGAGCATTCAAGCATTCTTCTCAAAATTTAAAAATTTGGTTTTACAATGCAAGCATTGTGGCATCACTAAAAGTGATGAGCAATTAGTGCTCTCCATTTTGAGCAAACTTGGATCTCAATTTTCTGTCTTTGTATCTACCTTCCATTACGGGCGAATGTCAATCCCTGGATGGAAGTTTCCTACCTTAGAAGTCTTCACCCAAGCCCTCATTCAAGAAGAGGACAAATTGTTTCAAATGGGTGCCATAAACACCTCCATAGATCTAGCTCTTCTAGCTGGTGAAGCAAGTGGAGTGAATGCAAAAGGGAGGCAAAAAGACAAAGACAAGAAGCCATCAAGATCCAAGAATGACAACCAAAAAAAACCAAATTGTTCCTACTGCAAGAGAGGAAACCATCCTGAGAAAGCTTGCATGCACAAGAAGATTGATCTTCTAACCAATCTTCTTAAACAAAACAAAATTGTTGTTCCAAAAGAAGCAAAGAAGTATGATTCTGGAAGTGGATCTGATGATTTCCATGCACTAGTGGATGGTTTTTCAAAAACAAAATCCCTCCTCATAGATTCTGGAGCCTCCAACCACATGATTGCCTCTGAAGAATCCTTCTCCTCTTTGGATCTCCAAGATGGGGGAGACAACTCTCAGATTTCTACCAAAGGATTGGGTACAGTTCATATGGAGCATGGTAAGTTCAAAAATGTCTTATTTGTTCCTTCTCTTACAGCTAATTTGTTGTCAGTATATCAAATGACTCATACAGGATCACTAAAGCAAGTAATTTTTGGTCCAAACACAGTAGAGATTACAAAAATATCCACTGGAAAGGTTATAGCGAATGGGATTGCTAATCATGCCTCAAAGGCATATGAGTTCTCACACTTCATGCCTTTCTCTCCGACTATTCCTTCATATTCTGATGAAGATTACAGTGACTCCTCTTCTAATGAAGAAGAAGATCAAGATTTTGATGTTGAGATCATGGTTCAAGAAGATTCAGATCTAGAACCAACACCTATTCTCAGTCCAGATTCGAGGTCAATATGGGTTCACACAGTCCTTGCTACTACTGAGAACACAGTTGATGATTTATCTGTTCACAGAACTACTAGACTTCAGCATCATGCCAACCTTGCATTATGCCATCCACCTCTCCATGAGATATGCAGCATGATGAAGGGGTTCTCTCTTCCATCTCTTGGGTTGACTCCTCATGTTCCATTCACTCCAGTTACAGAAAGAGTTCCTGAAAGACTTGCTTCATCCAACACATTCTCCACACAGTGGGAGGCCTTCCTATAGGAGATCAGCTTGCCAAGTCTTTTGCAAAAGTTTTCACTGATGAAAGCTTCCTTCTTTTCTGCATAGTATGATGGTTCTTTGAGTTATTTACTGTTCTTTTGAGGGGGGGTATTTTTCCCATGAGGTTTTCCCCATTTCCTCAGTTTATGGACAGTTCTTTATTTTTCTTTCATTTCATTGATTGTATGGGTGACCTTTGGTTCTAGTTACTAGGTCCCAAGATGGATTAAGGGGGGGTGTTAGGATATTCCTATACTCCCTCCTAGTCCTCCTAGCATTTCTTTCATTTTCATTTTCAGTCATGCATGCAAAATTAGGGTTTGCATGCATCCTAGTCATCAGTACCAGCACCTAGCCCTCAGCAAACTAGCCCCCGGAGCTTCCTTCATATCAATTTTATCTCTCCTAGATCTTAGTGCGCCCTCCTTTCACCTACTGCATGAGAAGGGCACCTTTCTTCACCTACCAGTCCAGTTTAGTTCAGTTATCTTTGGTTCTTTCCTTGATTTAAGGATTAACTGACTCCTAACTAACGTTACCACTTTGATGGACCTCTAGTGTGACTAGACAGCCTGTTCTGACTCCAGTTAGCTCCATCTGCGCCCTCCACTAAGCCTCCTTCACTACATTAGTGCTTCCATGTGCTAGTTACACCAACCACACTCAGTTAGACTCAGTTTGACTCCCGGTTGACCATTACTTGTGCATTAATGACTTCACTGATGAGAAGGTGGACTCCTAGTTATGCATTGATGACTCTCCACTGATTATGGATCTGTGCATGAAGGCTAATTTGAATTACACCTAGTGAATTCGAATCCTCATACTCAACATTGTATATTTACCAATTTACTATTCAGATTTATGTAACATGTGTAATTATTCTGCCTCAATCATAGCTCCTTTGGATCTATGTTCTAATGCTTCTCTCATCTTCTATTATTCCTAAATTCTTTCATTGTGAGGTTTACATCATCTCTTTGGATCTTATGTGGGCATTTTCACAAAGATATCACTACGCATTTATACCATATGGATATATATCTGTGCTTTTGATGAGTTTGAGTATTTCCCTTCGTTGTCTTTTTGTTGATCTTTATATTTGTAAACAATTATGCTTTAAGTTTTATATAACAAAATCCATCTTTTTAGAGGCTCAATGATGTTAATCACTTGAAAGATAATGGATTAATTACATTTATAATCAACCTCTAGATCGTAGGTAAGAGAACAATGCAATACATTCGGATAATTCATGTCTATGTTTAGGTTGCTTTATTTTTACTTATGAAAGTGGCACCATATTACATAGCTTTGGCTATGCGCAAGCTAGAGGTAAAGTGCAATCACTGATGTTTACTTTTAGAGTCTAAGGTTTTGTTAGCTAACAAAGTTAGCACTCGGATTGGAAATTCCCATTTTCCTCTAATCATGACAAATTCAAATTTAGTGACCGATATCAATCTTAATCTTTTTCTTCCTCTTTTCATGACATCATGACCTTCGATTTCATAAGTTGATTACCTTGGTCTTCCAATTCATCCTCTCTATGATGACACCATCACAAATTCTAACCATTAATATTTACGGATCCCTTGCTCATTGTTTTTATCAATGTGATGTTTGGTGCAAAAGCAAAACAAAAGTCATTAAGAAAACTTAGATCTCTATTTAGTTTTATTTATCAACAAACACTATTTATCGAGATTACTCATATATTCATTAATCAATTGATTAAAAGAATTACTAATAATGATATGATTTTGCAACTAGGTGTTTGGAGATAAGGTATCAAGTTGGGCACCAATTGTTTCGCATAACACTAATTGATTTAGGAACAATCATTTGCCCATTGTTGGGGTCCAATAAACACTAGATAATAGACCCCATTACTTCACATAGTGACCTTCAAATACATATGAGAAGGGAGAATTAAAGAATCCATTCTAGGTCAATAACCGGTAATAGGGGTTATGGTAGTTGCTAAGGTGGAAAAAGCACCAGTACCACATAGTGGTCAATAGGTAAATTGTCACAAGGGAAGTGTATAGGAGAGTGTACACACATGAAATGCCCCAGATAAAAACAACTGCTCCATCACATAAACCTGTGTCCATCTTACATGTATCATGACCACACCACATATTTAGCAATAGAATAAAACATCATAGCCAAAGCCTTAGCCATGATGATTTTGTAAGCCACTGTGAGCAAGGTGATAGGCCGACAACCCCCAATGGGATCTCTTGCTGCATTCTTAGGAATGAGCTTAACTAACCCTTTTTATTAAGGAACTCCAAAAGGCAATTGGAAGTGAATACTTTTCAAACCATGGATTTACCACAGGAGTCTATGAGCACCATATGTTCCATGAGACTACCTTTACTGGGAATTTTAAAAAGGGAAGTCCATCACCAATATTATAAAACTATATGAGCTATAAAATATTCAATAGAATCTAGAACCATGATCCCAACTTTTGCCTAAGAAAGGTAAAACTCCAACTATTGACTCTACTCTTCGATCTCGATCTGATCTACATCTGTTACTATACACACCAATTGAGAGAAACACATGACTAGTTGTAACTAAATAGAGTGGTTGGCAGTTATTACATATCAACAGAAAGATCAACCTTTGAAATAAGGTTTTGGATGGTAAGTCAAGACATGGCATGCCTTAGAAAGTTCGTCCTTATCTCCTTGGGCATGCACAACAACTCTATGCAACTATTGCCTTAAATAATTTCCCCATCTAACGCTGGGGTCATTTTATCGGGATGAGACTTCGACACTTCATATGCTAGCACTAAATTTGACTGAGAAAGATTTTGCAGGCTTTTGAACATCATGCACTCTAACTATGGTATGGCTAAGACACAACTGACTATGTGAAATTGTACTTTGTATATGTTTGCCAGTTTTCCAGCGGGTAGGACGGGGTTTATGCTACTTTCTTGGTAATTCCCGACTGGTTTTTTTCTCTTTTCATTTGTCTTGTTCTCGTTTTTTTTGGGTTCGGGTTTCTCTATCCTTTGCTTTGTATTGCCTTGTTTTTTAAGCGTATTTCTAGGGACCTTGATTCTGTTCATCAGGCACTCTTGAACCTAGTACCAACCAGGTTAAACAAGTGGGAAGTTTCCATTTTATATCATTTTTTCTTCTCCTGTCTATGGTGGGTTGTTTCACGTGACAGGGGTTGACTTTGTGGTTTCGTTTTTGGTTTGCCATTTTTTTTAATTCTTTCTATTGTTGAGGGTGGGATGGTGGAGGGGTTTTTCGAGTTGTATCCGTGTTTTCTGGGTGTCGTCTCTTTCTTATTCCGTAATGTCAGCGTCGGATATGTCTTGTGTTTTGGGACAAGGTGAGGTGGCGGGGGTTTTGGCTGCCCAGGATCCATCGGTTAAGGGAGTATTTTTAGGCTTTTGTCACAACTTTATCATATTTAAGTACAATTAATGCAATCTTGTGCATTTCTTCTCATTGTTGACTGATGGGGACTAGATTTGAACCTTTAATTGAGTAGTTCAATCACTGAACCTTGTCTCTTTAGGCTCCTTCTTTCTTCACTCAATCCTTCTAGTTATGGAAGTAGTGATTAGATCAGAGAGGATTGTTCTCTTATGTACTTGTCTTTTGTTTTCATATTGCGGGCGCATAGTAAAAATATGCTTCTGCCTTCACTTTGTTAAGGGTGTTAATTTGATTGTTAACAATACATGTTAATGGATAGTTAATGGATATGTGAAAACTTAGATAGTTAATTGAATGGATACATGAAATAAGTGAATGTTAATACCTAAACCACTGTGCACACACTGATGGGTTGTTGATGGATGGTTGAGTCCTGGTTGATAGATGAATAGTTTGCAGGAATCCAAGGAATGCAAATGGATGATAGACGCACTGCTAGAATGCTTGAGTCCTGGTTGATAGATGAACAGTTTGATAGATGCACAGATTGAATCCAAGGAATGCAAATGGATTCAATTGTATGCAAAGAGGTTGGTTTATAGTTTTTTATGCTGAAAATGATTGCTTAGTGGAATTGACATGGATTGAAGGTTAATTCTGGGAATGGGAGGCTGGGATTGATTTGGCTCCGATCCAATGGATGGAGATTTGTATTTGCATGATCCATGTGCTCTTAGTGTGTTTAATGGATGATTTGATTTTGGGTAGCGCTAGGAATTCGATTAATGGATGTTTTGCTGATCCATGTGCTTTCGTTGAGTTTAATGCCTGATTTGATTTTGGGTAATGAATTATGTTTTGCTGATCCATGTGCTTTCATTGAGTTTAATGCCTGATTTGATTTTGGGCAGCGAATTTTGTTTTGTTGATCCATGTGCTTTCATTGAGTTTAAAGCATGATTTGATTTTGGGCAGCGCTAGGAATTCGATTAATGGATGTTTTGCTGATCCATGTGCTTTCGTTGAGTTTAATGGATGATTTGATTTTAGGCATTCGTATTTGCTGATCCTTTTGATTTCATAGAGTTTAATGAATGATTTGATCATTTTTCAGTGGGTGGGTGTCATTTATTGAAGTTGCATGTGTGGGTTGTTGATGAATTCTGGACCAAATGCTGACCCTAATTTTACTTGCAGTGTGCAGGTGGTAATGGGTGATGGAACACTGCATCCTATTATTTGAATGTTGCTTCTCCAATTTTGGTTCATGAGGGCTGATGTGATTCCCAGGGTGTACTTAGTAGATTAAGCATGATAGGTTGTTTTGATGTTAGATTTGGTATTTATGGCAGGACAGAGTTTGTTCTCAATTGGACCTGATGGTTTGTAAAGTTGGCATTAAATGGACTGTCCAGTGTCACTTGGGGTTCTAATAAGCTATTGAATGCTCTTTGGACTTAATATAATATATATTTATGCATAAATATAAAGTTTAATGATTTTATTTTGAGTTGGGAAAGTTCATTCATTGGGTGGTTGATGTGACGGGAACCATGACCACTACTGGTCCCCACACAACAATAGGAATCTCTCCCCTATATCACCCTCCAACCCTCCAATGGACCACCTAGAAATCCTTCACATGGATTTATGGAAATCCAATGTCGGAATGCATCTTTTGGGACCTATTATCATTCATGTGGCATATCTTGGGCCCATTGTTTAATAAAGAATAAGTGTTGTTTATTTTTTCTCCTTGAATTCTCGTGATTAGCTCTTGGTTTAGTGAGCTAATGTTCCTCCCTTAGCTATTGTTTGAGTGAGACTGCCTTTTTACGGGGAATTATCTATGGTGCATGAGACATAAAAGAAGATGGAATTCATGGGAAGAGCGCTAAAATTATTGGCGCTACACTTTGCCTCTGCCTGTTGATTCTTCGCCTATCGATTCTCCGCCTTGTGTTGTTCCATTCATGTGGTAGGGAATTTCTGGTTAGCAACTACACTTGTTTTTTTCAATGTTAGTTAAAATGTAATATCTTTTAAAATGGTTCATTTAAATTTGGTTATAAATGTTATCTTCCATTCAATGTAATTTTTTATTAAAATGAGTTTTTTTTGTCATTAAAGTGGAATATGTCATGGTTTTGAGTGGCTTTATTGTTAGAGTAATGTAAGAAGTGCCAACCTTTTTTATTATCGATAAATATACATATCATTTAAAGAATCCTAGAATCAACCAACTTGAATGGGGCACAAAATTAGGCATAATTGTATAGATTATGGTCCTGGTTTTTGGAATTTTTGGTAGGGTTGTTATAAATTGAACAATAGATTTTAATCACTCATAGATGCCATGGATATGACAATTTTGTAATGGATTTGAATATCATGGGAACACATCCGATTATACGATAATGGAACATGGATGGATCTTTGAGAAAGGTTGTTAGAAGGACGAAAGGCATCATTAGAATGCCATGCAGAGCTTGACTATATCTTGGGGATGGAAATGCAATTCAAAAGGAAAACTACAAGTTGTTGCCCCATTTGAACAAATTTTTAGGAGGATAGAAAGAATTATTCTAGAACCATTGATCTTTAAGAAGGATAGAAACAATTATTCTAGAACCATCGAAAACTACAAGTTGCTGTCTCAGTTGAACAATCTTTGAGGAGGATAGAAACCATGATTCTAGAACCATCGATCTTTGAGGAGGAAAACTACAAGTTGTTGTCCCAGTTGAACAATCTTTGAGGAGGATAGAAATAATGATTCTAGAACCATCGATCTTTGAGAAGGATTGGTCTCAGTACAACTATAAATATTAGATGGCGTGTCTGGGTTGAGACAATTATTGTCTTATGTCTACATCCATCAAAATGGGTGTGAGAAAGCATGGGGTATGGAAGTGTTCATATCTCATGGATGTTGTTTGATAAAAAAACTCTATAACAAACTCCAATTCAAGTCGGTGTGATAGTTTGTGACTGGTTGAATTCATTATGATAGTCATCAAGAACTTTATCATGCTTACAACCAAAAGATTATTAGCTAGGTGACTAGAGAATCAACTATATGATACAGATGTGACTCGAATCCAAAGAGCAATGCAAGACCAAATAGATGTGGAAGGAAACAATTGATCATAGAGGGATGACCATATGTTATTTGGATGAACGGATAATATCACATCGTTGGATGGCCATGGAACCAATTATATGGCATTCATGTGGCTCAGAACCAAAGGGCGATGCAAGATAGAATAGATGTGGAAGGAAATTGTTATTTGTGGATGGAGAACTACATGTTATCTAGATAAATGGATAGGATTGCATCATTGGATGACCATGGATCGAACTAATGCGTGTTACTGATAGGTTATAAGGAGGACATGGAACAATATGGGAGAAACAATCATCATCCATTGGATATAATGGACACAAAGGCTTATGTGCATCCCATCAATCAATACGATTCAAGAAAGGGAGATGCCTTATGACGTTGTTGACGATTAATTTTTTTGAGTATAAAGCTCAAGTTGTGGTAGTAAAATATATTTTTTGTTTTGAAATGGTCAAGGAAAATAACAAAAACAATAAACACATAATTTAACTTTATATATATATATGTATGTAAAAGTTGTAATTTATTTATTTATTTTTTCAAATAAAAAAATATTGACATCAATTGAATGTTTTTGTTTTGATTTATGTAGTATAGACCAAGTTTATGCACCTGTTGGTGTAATTGTTTCAATTTTTCTTAAATATTATTTTACAAGGAATCACATAATCCCTACTTGAAATTAAACTCATATCATGTTCATAACCTTAAGTAGTTAATACACACTGAAGTCTAATGGCATTGCTTGCTTGTGGTGATTTTGGACATCCATTCAAATCTCCCAATGTTTCTATGTCCATTTGATTAGACGAAAAGAATGAGGCAATCACAAAACATACTAAAGTATTGAGTAAGTATAGTATCTAAAATATACATCTAATACATTTAACGTTAACAAAACATTTTTTCATTCATATTATTAATTTTATAAGACAGGTAACTTTGTGCATTAGCTTCCCCCATTCAAACAAATTCAATTTTGAAGGAGATGTGATAATGCATTGCATACCTAGAGGGAATGTATCAATACAAACTCAAAATTCTATATCTATCATAAGTTGGCATAATAATTTAATTTCAAGCTATATGGCAAGCGAGAAAAATATTTTAGATATAGAGATGGAATCCACTTGCACTAAGCTCTAATTTTAAGTACATATAGTCTTATCATTTAATTATTTATTGGGCAATGAACCATCACTTGTGTAGTTCCAAACATGCGCCAGTGTCATTGCATTCTTAGATGGCAAGACATGCTCTAGTTTTTTATATCAACTAGTTTATGATAATGATCCATCTAAACATGACATTAAATGCCATGCTCTGTCCAATGCAATCTTTTTACTAAAATTTAAATTTCTTGCCATTGAATTGGAATATGTCATGGGTTCACATGGATCTATTGTTGTAGGATGTGAGAGTACTAACCTTTTCTATTCCCCAAAGAATATCAATACCATTTAAAGCATCATGGAGTCAACCAACCTTGAATGGAGCACACAAATGGGCATAATTGTATAGATTATGGTCCTTTTTTTTTAATTTTCAACAAAGCTGTTATAAATCAATCATGAATTGTCAACTAGTAGATGACAAGGATGTGATAATATGTTGCAAAGAGTTCAATTAGCATAGGAAAACATCTAACCATAACATAACATAATATCGATGGATCTTTGACCAATGATATTAGAAGGACCACTATTTGAATACCATGAAGAGCTTGAATATATCCCGGGAATGCAATTGCAATTTAAAAATAAACTACAAGTCCTTGACCCAATTGAACAATCTTTGAGGACGATAGAAATGGTGACTTCACCCATTGATCTTTGAGAAGGATTCATCTTAGTTCACCTATAAATCTTAAATGGGGTATTTGGGTTGTGATTTCCATTTCAAATATCTACATCAAAATGAACGTGGAAGAATGTGGGGTATGGAATTGTTCATATCCCGTGGATGGAATTTAATAGAAAACTTGGTAACGAGCTCCATTCCAGGTCAATGCGATTTTTTGTGACTAGTTGAGTTCATTGTGATAGTCATCAAGAGCTTGATTATCATCCTTACAACCAAGATATTATTATTTGGTGGGAAAGAGAATCATCTCTACGATATTGATGTGACTCTGATCCAAAGGGAGACACCATACCAAATAGACATGGAAGGAAATCACCATTCACAAATGGACGACCACCTGCTATTTAGATGAATGGATAGGATCAATGACTATTAGATGACCATGGATTTGATATTTATTCATGATTGACAAGAGAGGGGACATGGAACGATTTGGATGAACCATTGGATTGTGTAAGACGAATGACTAGTGAATCAACACTATGATACTGATATGGCTTGCAACCAATGGGTGGCGCAAGACAAAATTGATGTGGAAAGAATACATCAATCACAGATGGACGACCACATGTTATTTGTATGGACAGATAAAATTGCATCATTGAATGACCATGGATGAAATGATTGTGTGGAAATGACGGGATAGAGGACATGGAACAATTTGGATGAACCAATAATCATTTAATGGATATGGACAAACATAGAGGATTCTACACATCCCATCAATAAATAGAATTGAAAAAAGGGAAACAATTTACAACATTATTGACAATTAATATATTTTTCAATAAATCTTTCTTCCATGAAAAAATACTTTATATTTGGCAGTCAAGTATGAAATTAGAATATACACCATATTTCCTTTTTAGGCTCAAAATTTAAGTAGTATTTAGAATTGTCCCATAGATGTCCATGCTTCCATCTTATTACTACATAATGAATTCTTCTTAGGCTCCTTAAAGACAACCTTCACAAAAAGAAACATTGTTTATCTACTTTCAACCCAATGGATATAACAAAGATACAATAGGAAAAGGAAAAACATCACAAAAAAAATACTAAGGTTTTTGAACCTTACTTGAAAATAGAAGACTTTCAAAAGATGCTAATTGGGTCCCTCCTCCGAACTCTTGCTCAGAAAGGAACCCTTTTTGCAATAACAGAACTTATTTTGATAATTTTGATCAACCAATTAGTCGAACTCTATAAATACATGAACAAAGGATATAACTTCAAATCTCCCTTTAACTTCCCTAAATTGATTCATGATAGGTTCTAACATCAAGTTTTTAATTTTTAATTTATTATTTGCCTGATCTATCATCAATTTTGAGTCTCCAAAAACTTGTAACTTTCTTATACCTTTATCTTGTTGTTAATTGCAAACTTTAAATTAAAATGGTGTGATTGATTAAGGAATATAATAATACTAACCCCACAAAAATATGGTCTTCCATGACAAGCTCCATCGAGCAAACCCCAAGCCTGGTCATAGTCAATATAGGATCCTTTATATTTCTAGTTGGTTTCTCTTTTGATGTAGTCCAATTTCCATCACAAGCACACTGGGTTCGACTCTTTACCTCTAAAGATCATTTTATTTCTATATAACCAGATATCCAGATCCCAAAGCAAGGTAAATCCTTGAAAGCTCTTATAGATTTGTCTACTATTCGAGAATGAACGAATTCAAATCCCTCCAATCCCATTTAATTTTTCCACTAGAATTCGAAAGAATTTTATTCCAAATTTTACTCTAGAGAAGAAGCAAGAAAAAATAAATATTTGTCAATAGATTCCTCATTGTTATTGCATAGGATACATCTCTAAGGACCTTTCATATTTCTCTTTCGACAACTATCTCAAGTTAAAATTTTGTTGGCTACAACTAATCGAAGGAGGGTTTTAGTTGTAAGAGGACTTTTGAACTTCCATATTAGCTTCCACCACCAAATTCTTTCCCCATCCTATTCTTCTTCCATCGTAGCTATATATCCCAATTTTGTTGTATATTATTTAGACCCCTGATTCTTTGTCCAATTAATTAATTATTGTTGGTCTTAAATTTTTATGGAACTATAATTTAAAATTCTTGTAGATTAGTTCCATTCCTGATATTTATCCCCCTAAAAATTCTAATACTCCACTAATTTCCATCCCCAACACCAAACATTCCTTACATAATTTGATGTTGCATCCTCCAATGAATAAATCCCTAAGAGATGGAGTTCTCTTATCAAATACTCAAGCAACCTCTAATTCACTTTACAACCATTCTAGGGGTCTTCCCCTCTCCTCACCTTGTTCCCTCTTCCAATCTTCCAATCAACCCATTCTCCAGTTCATGGAAAAACTATTACCAATTATTTCCATACAATTTATCCTCCATTAGAATTTTTCCTTTCTTATATGAATCATTCTTCAAAATACATCTTTTTCAAATATCTAGTTTTCATTACCTTTACCCATAGACCTTCATTCTAGACCAACCTCTACAAACTTTTGTAGCTAAGGCCATATTGAAAAAAATGGAAGTTCTTTAAGCCCCAATCTCCAACTTATTTTAATTTTGTGATTTTTGTCCATTTTACCAAAGGAATTGCTTCCGTCTCTCTTTCTTATTAGTCCATATAAAAATTAAACATTTTTTCCTAATTTTAGTTAGAATACCTATAGGAATATGACCAATTGAAATCCAATATAGAGGAATATTTTCTAGCATTGCCTTGACCAAAACTAATCTACCTCCCCTTGACAACCATTTGTTACGCCAATTTGAATCCAATCTTCATAATTATAATCATTAGATTTAAAGTTAAAACCTGAGTACTTTATACCTTGATCTAACTCCAAATTAATCATTGGTAGAAGATTCACAATTTGGAATTTTACTTCCTCATCCAATGCATTGGACAACATTGTGGACTTCCTCATATTGGTTCCCATACATGTAGCCTTGCAGTAGATATTCATGATCTCTTTTATACCTCTAATATCCCTCAAAGATCCTTGTCCAAACATCATGATATCATCAACAAAGAGAAAGTGAGAGATCTCATAGGTTGAGAAATTTGTCTTCCTTTTACTATCCCTCTTCTCCTAGCATCCTTGATCAACATACTTAATCCTTCAACCACTAATATAAAAATAAAGAGTAATAAATAACACCCTTGGCAAAAACCTCCAGATGCATTAAAGAAACTTGAGGGGGATCCATTAATTGAACTACAAAGAAAGGCAAATATAAGAAACCTATGATCCATTCTACAATCTACAGATTCATACCCAACTAGAGAAGAAGCAATCTAGGATAGCACCAATTACTATGTCATATGCTTGTTCTATATCTAGTTTCATCAGTACTGCATGGAGCTTGTGGGTTTTGATTGTTTCCGTACTTTCCTAGGCTGATCCCAAAACATAATGGATTTTTCTAATTAATAGGAAGCCAAATTATTCTACATAAATCACGCCTGGAAATATTCCTTTTATCCTACTCTCAATGATTTTGGAGATTAATTTATAGAATAGGTTGCACAAAGATATAGACCTGAACTCATGAAAAGTGGAAGTATCCTTGTCCTTTGAAAAAGAGCCATGAAAGTAGAATTAATAGATCCTAGAACCCTTCTTGAAATTCTAGACTCAACCATTTTTATAAGTTTATCCACCACCATATCATAAAATCCTAAATAGAATTCTATTGTCCACCCATTAGGCCAAGGCATTATTGACTTTTTAAATGAGTTTAAAAATCATTTGATCTCGTCCTGTGTCACCTATTCCTCCAATTCTATGTTCATTTCATCATTGATAAGACTTGGAAACAACCTAATAATTTCATGATTTCACCGATATTGGTTGACTTAGGGTCTTAACATAAAATTTGAAATATTGCTTTCCCACCTTAGCTATATCCTTAAAGGATTTAACCCTAGAACCATGTAGCTTATTGATCTCCCAAATTGTGTTTATATTCCTTTTATAACTTGCAAACCCATGAAAAAACTTAGATCACCCTTAGAAACCCAAATGACTCTACTTTTGAGCCTCCATTTTATTTCCTCATTGTCAAGTAGTTCTTTCTTTTTCCCTTTGTATTCTTCTTCTATAAAACTCCCTACCACATTATATTGAAGAGACTCTTAATACCTCCGTGTACCTCTTTAAGGTCTTTCTAATTTTTTTGAGCAAATATTCAAGTCCATTATATAGCTTATCTTTCTACCCTTTCCAAGTTGTCTACAAACTAATTCATAATTGAATATTCATTGTTGCTATCAAAATGTTTCCAAGCCCTAATAACCAAAGATCCAAAGTCCTCCTGATTTAACCATTAGTGGTTAAACTTAAAGGGAGTAGGAGGCTTCTTACTTTCAATTCAATTTGTATCAAAATAGGAAAATGATCTAACAAACCTCCCTAACTCACCCAAGACTTCACCATGTCCATGTCTATCATCAATTTATCAACTACAAAAAATCTATTCAACCTTTTTTTAATTCAAATTCTACCTCATCTATGATTTCTCTGGGTGGGAACTAATTTTACACATTCCATATAAATTATATTTTGTGCTTCAATGAAATGGTTGAAGAAATCAATAAGTAGATCCTTCCCTACTATCTCTGCCCAAATATCTAATTAATTGAGGGTTAAATTGAGATCCCTTCCAATTATGACATTGTTACCATTGAGTATACCAAAAACTCTAAGCCCTTCGCAAAAGGGATTTCTTTCTCCATAAAGACCATACAAGTTTATAAGTATGAACCTATTCCCAAACTCCTTTGATCTAACCTTAATATCAATACATGAAGGTATAACATTGGAAGATATTCCAACTATTGGAAATATCACTAATACTAAGAGGGGGGACGAATAAGTATTGAGCACTTTTTACCCATTTTTAACTTTAAGCGCATCATGTAACATTAATCATTAACAATACCATTCATCAACACATAAAATCATACACAGTGCACAAGAGATTTTACATGGAATGATTTTCTTATAATATAACAAGATTACAAGATTACATTAATAGGAAGCACCAACTTCCTATTTATGAGCACCAACTCAAAGGAGGCTACAGCCCCCTAGCTTTACCAGCTCCAATTGGAAGGAAGCACCCACTTCCTATATTTTCTAGCATCCACTAGAAGGAGGCTACAACACCCTGAGATCACAGGCTCCAACCTACCCTAGCACCACCCTTCCACCGCAATATGAGTAAGAGTATCAAACTACCACTATCACTGTCACTGTCACTGTCACTGTCACTGTCACTATGACTATCTCTATCACTATCTAGAAATAGTCATCCATAAACTTCGTATTCCTTGGCTCCTTCAATCCTTAACATCATATTCAAACCGTAGTTCATTCCAAGAGAGGAACCCTGGATCATACCATAAGAACCCTAATCCATGCACCAAGATCACAAGATAAACCTGAGTCCATGCCTTTGCCAAGATAAGGAAGCAAGAGAGAATCCTTAGTCATGTGCCATGTCATTCACAAAAATAAACTCTTGTAAATGTGGGATCACATATCCCTTACAATAAGATTTCCAATGAGCTAAAAAGTTTATGATTTTGATACCATATGAGAAAGTTATGCAAGTTTTTGTCAATATTCTTCACTTGATCCTTCTCTTGAATTTCGCTTAACTCTTCTTGTCCTCCTTGAAATTGCACTTCTTAAACTTGGATGATTCAAATTAATTGTTTCAACCTTTATTTATACATGTCCAAGTCACTTTTAAAGTTAATTTAGGATAGGTCGACCCTAACCAAATTCTAGCCTCATGCTTGGTCAGCCTTAACCAAATTCTAGCCCAGTACAAAGAAAGCTTCATTTCTCCTCAACCACGGGGAGTTAGGAATCGTACCACCTATCAACAGAAAGGTATCGGAATAGAATATGTGATTGTGGAACTTTTTCTTTCATTTTGGATACATTTATGGGGGGAAAGTCCCATTTTATATTTAGCATCATTCTCATGAGACTCCCCTTGGCTTTGTCTTCATGGCCTCTTGCTTTACTTCTTCAATGGGATTTGACTTGTCTTCTTGACAACTTCATGTATTCATCAAGGGGATTCTTTATACTTCACATAATCATGGTTATGTGGACACATCATCATCACTTTAGGGGATTCTTCACTTGCTCCATTTGTGTGCAACACAAAGTGGGCATGTGGGAACAACCACATGTTATCTCATCCCACGAGGGCCATGCTAAACAACTACGCCATAAGGGGACCACTTTGATGTCCTTACTTCAATTCCATTTTACTAAGGTTGAAATCAATGACAACTAAATATCCAACATAAACAAGGTTAGAATTCCACCATGTAACCATCCCTCCCGAGAGTCCTTCAAAATCCAAAGAGCAAAAATTCCAATATTTTAGAAAGGAAGAAAAAAACTCTAAAGCCTTAGACCTTGCACACATAGTTTCTTGTAGAAGCAATACATCAGGTTTGAACATCGCCCATATTCTTGTAAGGGCTTGTTTCTTAGGGGCACCCACTTCTCCTCTAGAGTTGAGAGTGAGAATAATCATTTATGAACAACTTTTGGGGTTTTTCTTGCTCTAAAGGCTTTACAATTTTTAGTTACTTCCCCTCAATCATCTCCTTTTTAGCATAAGTTTTGGATTTTGAGACGTTTGATTCCTTTACTACATAAACTGGGTAGTCCTGGTTTAATGCTTAACCCCATTACGAAATTCCATCTTTGAAAACCTCTTTCTTCAATATTAACTGATAGCACGACTTGATGACAAGGTTTTGGTCCATGACACCCTTTACCAAAGCATCAAATTCAGATTGAGCATCCACTTCAATATCTTGACCACCTAGCAAGGGCACAAGATAATTCCTATCTTCACTTAACTCAAACCAGGCCTTAATATTCCAGGTTTCATGGATTAAGGAAAGGAAAACAAGGTTGTTGGAAATGTCATAGTTCCTAGAAATAAAAGAGGAACTTAGCTTGTAGGAAGGAACCATTAGGTAAAAAACCCTTTAATCCTCCTCATTTAAGTAAATAGACCCTTAACACCCAAAAACATAAGGGGTTTCAATATGAATTGTTTGAAAGCATGAGATAGTGATGTCATAAGTTATGCCTTGAAGAGATGACCAATGAATTTGCAAGCATGAACCAACTTTGGGGCCTTGCGAACTTTCGTGATTAGTTGATTGGAATTCATCACCTTTATTTACTAGAGGAGCAACAAGGACAATTTTTTTTAGATCAAAATACCCTTTTTCTTCTACTTTGTCCATTCTATCTATGGGGATAAATTTGGAAAAACCTTCTCTATGCATTTTTTTCTTTTTCTCTGCTGACCTTTTAGGGGATATACAATCAATGCATAAGCGCATAATGTCATGACATTTGATACAATGGAACTAGATCTTCCAGAAAAAATTTATGGGTGAAAACCTAGTGTCCCCAAATGATCTCAATGTGCATAGGTAACATTTCTCAATGATTGAATTCCACCAACATCTTAACCACTCTCATGTCTTCTTTGGATAGGAAATTTTTCTTAAAAGAAGCAAGGTGGCCTAATGCATTTCCCACCCTATTGATGCTCAAAATGAACTATTCAAGCATAATAATCAAACACCCTTGGAGGGATCTCAAGGGGAAAAAGAGGGGATGGAAAATCTATGTATCCACAAATCCCAAAACTAGTCAACTATAGGTTAAATTTATTAGTCAAACCATTAGAGGACCTTTTCCCCTTAAAGATACTAATCCTGTAGTTAATTTTTTGTAAGTGTGTATTATTCTAGTAATTGATTCCTCTTAATTGCTTAATTATACTGCAAGTCTTATTCTAAAACAACTATGCAAATTAAATCCTAATACATAAACAACTAATTACTATAAGTCACAAAACAATACTAGCTGGCAATTATCCAAAATAAGAGTTGCAACAATATAAATATGCATTGAGATACTTGTTGGAAATGCAAAAAATTAGATTGCAAACTCAATGTATCATGCATAATAAACTCTAAATCGTAAGTGTGGAAATATTGAGTTAAAGTTTCAAAGAGTTCAAACCATACAAATAATTGGTAACATCAACAAACCATTAATAGAAGATACCTTATTAGAGTTATTAAATACACTGCACATTTATATAGCAATTACATAAAATAGAAATTGCAATGTGCTTCCGAGTTGAAACAAGAAAAAAATACACAGAAATAGGTGAGTGCAGATATGTCCAAGAATTATTTATTGATAAATAATTTTTTTTATACAACCAAGAGTAACCCAAGTAGTTTGAACAATCGATGTGGCTTCTAGTACCTAGGATGTTTACAAAACCATATTTTGCTCACAACAATGTAAAGTGAAGTGGGATTAACCCCCAACCAACCTAGAGCCTTTAATAACCCCACACTCATATTGTCTGAAAGGTATTTTCATTCATGGTAGTGTTAGTCATATAGATATTAGCAGAGAAATACATTCATGAATCAAATAAACAAAAGTTACCTCCATAGGGAAGCAACTATGCTCTCACCCTATTGTTGGACTTTAGATTGTTGCATTTTTTCCATTGCTAGCATTGTTAGGCTATTGAAGACTGAAAGAATGAACTTAGATTTGATGTGGTAGCATAACCAAGTTGTACTTGCTCTCTTTGATCAAATCCTCCTCCTCCTCCTCTTTTATAGAAGGCAATGTAAGCAAGTGAAAGACAACCTATGTCTCTTGATTCTCCTCCAAAAATTAATTTCTAGAGAAATTAATTTTAAAAACTAGAGAGAAAGAGTCGTGAAGGGCCCTAGTTCAATACAACTAAACTCTTAGGTTGCTAAGGGTTCAACTCAATTGTTGTGCACTTTTATATAGTATATAATCATAAAATATTTTGTTTTCACCATGAATTACCAATTCATTGTCTTCATTTTGAAATTGTAAATATTAACAAATCATTTGCATCCATGTTTTACATAAATAATAGATATATACAAGTTGAATTTCCCAAGTTTACATTGCAATCCTCTTTCCCATGAACCTAGGTGAGGTAGACCAAGGAGTTAAATATCATTGTTTCATTTCAAAATCAAATGGTTATTGTTATGAGGATTAGATTTGGTTATACTAAAACATGGAAGCTAGAATTTTAGTGTGGTTCTATGGAAGGCTATCATGGGGAGAGGCAATGTTGGAAAGCATCCATGTGTACTTGATACTATAGTTGGGTTTCCTAAGGAAATATTTAATAAAATTAGATAGACTTAATTTAACTTATTGTGGGCTGGAAAAAGGGACAAGGACACCTAGTTAAATGGGCAAGGATTTCAACACCAAAGATATTAGTAGAGTGGGGATTGAAAAATATTCATCTCTTTAGTATGGCGTTAGCAGCTAAAATTCTATGGAGATTGGTTTATAATGAAGGTTTGTGGGGAAGAGTTTTGAAATCTAATATTTGAGGGGATTTCCCATGGAATATTGGCTTAGAGTAGAAAGAAAATTAAGTTAGGGTGCCTCTATAGTTTGGAGAGATTTAGTTAACACCTTTCCTTTAGTAGGAAAATTGACAACTTGGAATGTTGGGAATGGTAGGAAGGGGAGGATTGGAGAGGACTCTTGGGAAGGATCCAAAGGAAATTTTATGGTATCAAAGGTATTACTAGAAATACTACATGATCAAGTGATTTTTTTCTCTAAACAATGTAACTGATCAATTGAATAGGAATGTTTTGGCCCAAGGATGGGTGACTTCAGAAAGAATAATTTTACAAGGGGAATTTGTAGTGGAATGGGGTCAATATGTAAATAATCTCTCCCATTGTGCTATCCAAATTATAGAAGATGAGGAGAAACTTAGTTGGTATAAGAACTTGGGTAGTAGGGAGTATACAATCAAGCTAGGATATGCATCAAGAATAGAGGAGGATGTGCATGGTGAGAGAATTTGGTGGTGGAGACTTATTTGGAAGTTGTATTGTCCATTAAAAACTAAAATTATTCTTTGGTTGGCGCTAGCCAATAAATTATTAACTTGGGGCAATGGACAAAATAGGAATTGGACGAGTCTAGGCATATGTATTCTTTGCAAAAATGATAGTGACAGTAGACCACCAAATTTTGACCTATTCTTTCTCCATAGAAGTTTGGAAATAGGTTATAGAAGAAACTATGGGCCATTGAAAATGGTTTAAGAGGTATCTGGATGATTGTGTTTGTACTGGTTAACAAATAAGGAAATAGAAACTTATAAGGTTCTTCCTTATCTATTTGTGGATGAAATTTGTTGATTTAGAAACCATATGTTGTTTTAGGATTTGTTCTTATCTCCTACTCAGGTAGCACACGAGGTCATATTGATATTGAAAAATAATGAAATATCTCCTAATGAGAAATCCAACAAAATTTTGTTGATTCCAAGTATTGACCATGAGAAGCCTCGAGGTTTCTTTAATGGAGCATGTCAAGGATTGCCATATATTTATGGAGCAAGGGTTGTACTCTTTCTTGATTCATCACAATATTTTTTGCTGAAATATGTTTCCATTGAAGGTTCAAGTAATCAAGATCAATTTTATGTACTTGTGTCATCACTAAAAATTGCTAAGGAAAAAGGGGTAAAAATATCCAAGTCTTTAGAGATTCAAATATTTTAATAGACTAGGCAAATCATAAATGTAACATTGGAAATATGGGCCTAGATACTATTATGAATCCAATCAAGGAGGTAAAAGCATATTTTGATGCTATTACTTCGCTAATGTTTATCATGAATTAGATACTTAGGCATATAAGCTATCTAAGAAAGTTTTGCTTTTACAGGAGGGTACATTATCTGAAATTGAGTTTAAAGGAGGACATCTTATATCAGCCTTAGAAAGAACATTGTCTTCATTTATAATCAATTAACTTGTTTGTCTTGGAGATCTTTTGATATTGTAAACTCTTTTTGTGTTCTTTTAAATATCATAAGAGTTAGGTAGGATTTGATGTCCATGATAGTTGTGTGTCTACATGACACTACATTGTTGGGAATGTTATATTCTTTGTATGTAAATCAACTAGAAAATTCGATAGTTGATTGCTATAAGTCGATTGGAGTTGAAGGTGACAGACAGTGGAAGTCTAGTCCAATGACCAATCAGAATAGTTGTTTGGTCAAAGACAAACGACAGGTCGATGGGAAGTCAACCAAACGACCAAAAGGCTCAATGAGCAATTGACAAATGTTGACCTAGTGAAGTCGACTGTAACGGAATAACTGAAAGCTGTTAGGAAGTTATGGAATGTCATTAATGAGCAGTTGGTTGTATTGAATCTATAAATAATATGTAATGGCTATGCATGATATACAACGAGTGAAGTAGTGTGTAGCATGATCATGTAATGAAGTGTGATTTGTGGTCTAGCAAGTCATGGTTGAAAACACTTATTTAGAGTGTTTGATTAATAGATGAGTGAAAGCTCACTGGTTTGTTGGTTTTCCTCTAGGAGAGAGGTTTCCAGGGTTATTTTTGTTTGATGTGTTGATGTTGTTGTGTGCCATTATCTTATGTTTAATGTGTTTAACTATATAAATCAATTTGCAAACCTATTGTAATCAATATTATAGTTCCAATAGTTAGTATTATAGTTACATTTGGGTGCATGGGGACACCTTTGTCGCTGAGTATTTGGCTTGATACTAGATCTAGGGAATACCTATATTACAGTGGGATATTTTTGGAAACTTTGACTCATTGCTAGAATGGCTAACACATCGATGATAAAAATTGAAAATTTTAAGAATTTTGAGCTTTGGAAACTTAAAATGGGGGACCTCCTTGTAGATCGAGGACAATGGATTACAGTCAACCCAGGAATGAATTTGGATGGTATGTCAATGGAATACTAGAAAAAGATTGATAGAAAGGCAAGGAGTACAATATGACTTTATCTAGCAGATACTATATTGCTGAATGTCTTAGAATAAGACACTACAAAGATTCTATGGGAAATGTTGGGGAAGTTGTACTAGTCAAAATATTTGGTTAACAAGTTATTCCTTCGGAAGAGGTTGTATATTTTGAGGATGGTTGAAGGTGACTTGGTCACAAAGCACCTGAATGTGTTGAAAACTATTATCATCTAATTGTTGTTTGTAGATATTAGAATCACCGAGGAGGAGAAACACATTAGTCTATTGTGTTCTTTGCCAGATTCCTGGGATAGCTTGGTTGTGGCTATTGGAAGCAACAATACCACATTGAAGATCAACAATGTGGTCATATCTCTATTTTCAAAAGAGATGAGATGAAAGAACATGGAAGGAGCAACCCAATAATACTTGATTGTAAGAGGTCGATTGATATACAGAGGAAAAGGTAAAAACTTCGGTAGAAAGTTGAATTCGAGGGGTAGATCTAGACCAAATCGCCTGGTCCAATGACGAAAAACATGTTGGCGATGCGACAAAGTCAGGTATTATAGATAAATATCTATAAGTTGACATAAGTCGAGAAAGGAAAAGGGTATGAAGAAGTTCAGTTGAATGACGGTAAGTCTTTCTAAGAAGAGAAAGGAGATGTTTATTTGGCCTCCACAAGAACATAGTTAGATCGTGACTCTTGGCTGATAGACTCTGGTGAGTCATATCATATGACACCTCGCAGAGAGTGGTTTTATTAGTATGAGAGAATCGATGGTGGTGATGTTCTACTGGGAGATGATTCATTGATTAAGATAATCAAATGAGGTAAGTTTAACCGAAGCTAAAAGATGGAAGAACAAGAACACTTCCAGGAGTATTGCATATCCTAGGTTTGGATAGAAACTTGATCTTAGTCAGTTAGATGGGAAATGCAAGTGTGTAGTATGTATTTGAGAAATATACATGTAAAATGGTGCGAGGATTGATGGTATTGATGGGGGGAGTTTGGACTGGAACCTTGTATAAGCTATTGGGTAGAATAAACACCGACATAAGTGCTAATGTGGTATGTCCAGAGTCCAACATCATATATTCTTGTCTAGTTGACTCAACCATGTTGTGGCATCAATAGATGAGACATATACGTGAAAAAGGTCTTCATGTGATATGCAAAGTAAAAATATGGTCGAAGGTCTCCTTGATTGTCCTAAAGAAGTTGACTTATGTGAACAACATATTTATGGTAAAAATATTCATGTAAGGTTCTCATCTTGGTGCTACTAGGGCTAAGGAAATACTGGAGTTAATACATAGTGATATGTTTGGACCTATGTCAGTCCCTTCACTACAAGGATATCAATATTACATTTATTTCATAGATGATTTCTCCAGAATGACATGGTTGTACATTTTTTGAGGAATAAATCTGATGTTTTTTAGAACTTTCAAGAGTTTAAAGCTCTTGCAGAGAATCATATTGGTAAAAATATCAAGGTGCTAAGAATTGATAATGGAGGAGAATTCTGTGAAAAGGCGTTCGACTAGTTCTTCAGACAGTATGTTATAGATCGAGAAAACACAACTCCATACATGCCTCAATAGAACGAATTTGCTAAAAGAATGAACATAATGCTGATGGAGAAAGTGGGGAGCATGCTCAGTGGTGTAGGTGTTGCACAAGAATTACGAGAAGAAGCAGTTGAAATGACATGTTACTTAGTGAATAGGTCACCATCAAAAAATCTTATCGACAAAACTCCATATGAGGCATCGGTTGGTAAAAATACCTCTATCACACATCTTAGAGTGTTTGGGTGTGATGCCTTTGTGCATATCCCAAAGTAGAAAACAACCGAACTCGACAATAATTCAAAGAAATGCATCTTCAATGGGTACCAGGATGGAGTAAAAGGGTATAAGCTGTGGAAGCTAGTGACAAGGAAGGAATTTTATAGTAGAGATGTAATATTCAGAGAAGTCAAAGGAACTTCCAAGGATGAAGAGGATAGAAGAGAAAAACAAAAAAATCAAGAGTTTGAAATGAACAATGAAATTCTGGATTTAAGTGAGTCGACTGAATTCGACGAAGAGGTGGGGAAACAGAATTTGGATGTCAAGAGTTCTGGTCAAGCAAGGAAACAACCATAAAGGTACCTAAATTCCTCTATGCTTATGCATTATCTTCCATAGAAGATGATCCTAGGCCGGTAAGGAAGAAATTGAATCAACATATGGTAAACTCTAGAAAAGGGTTATGGAAGAAGAAATGGAGTCCTTGAAGAAGAATGAAACATTGGATCTAGTTTCATTACCAAATGGAAGGAAACCCGTTGGCAGTAAGTGGGTGTTTAAGAAAAAATTGAATGCAACAGGTCAAGTCAAGAAGTATAAGGCTCGACTGGTAGCAAATGGATATTCACAAGTCAAGGGAGTCGATTTCAGTGAAATTTTCTCACCTATTGCTAATCTAACTTACATAAGAGTACTAATATCTTTAGCTGCAACATTTGATCTTAATATAGAATAGATGGATGTAAAGAAATTTTTTATTGATGGTGATCTTGAAGAAGAAATCTATATGAAGCAGCCTGAAGGTTTACAGTGGAAGGAGAAAAGGAGCTATTATGTAATCTCAAGAAGTCTCTCTATGGTCTAAAATAAGCGCCGAGGATGTGGTATCATAATTTTGGCATTTATATCCAATAGCTGGGGTTTGTGAGAATATGGGAAGAAAGTCGGTGGTCATTTGATATATGTGGTTATGTATGTCGATGACATGTTCTTGGTCGAAAATAACATGGATCTAATAAAGGAGGTGAAATTGCACTTATCTTCCAAGTTCGACATGAAGGATCTTGGAGCAACAAATTTCTTTCTTGGAATGGAAATTTAGAGAGACGTGCAGGTAGAAAGATCTGGTTGAGTAAGAGAAAATATGTTGAGACAGTTATGAAACATTTCAACTTGCAGGAGAGTAGACCTGTCAAGGTTCCTATTCCTATGGGATTTAAGTTATTTGATAAATAGTGTCCTAAAATACAGGAGGAAATAAAGTACATGTTACATGTTCCCTATGCTAGTGTTGTAGGTAGTCTTATGCATGATATGGTCTATACTCGATCAGATATTGCCCATGCAATGGGGTATTAATCAAGTACATCTTGAGACCTAGGAAAGAGCATTGGAACATAGTCAAGAGAGTATTCAGGTATTTGTGTGGCATGACGGATCATGCAATCTATTATGGAGGAAAACCTGAGGACAATAAGGAAATTAATGTACATGGTTTTTTTAATTCCTGCTAGGCTAGAGACATTGACCGAAGATGGTCGAGTAGTGGATATGTGTTCAAGATATTAGGTGGAGCAGTTATTTGGATGAGTCACGAGGAAGTTAGTCCTTGCAATGTTAACTACTGATGTTGAATACATGGAAGCTACTCATGCATGTAAGGAAGTAGTTTGGTTGGAGAGGTTGTGTTCATATGTTGGGTTCGGACAACATGCTTCTAGGTTGGACTGTGGCAGTTAGAGTGTGATATTCCTGGAAAAGAATACAACATACTATTTGAAGATGAAACACATTTATGTTCAATACCATTTTGTGAGGGATATGGTGGAGAACAAGAAGGTGTTATCGGAAAAGGTAGATACAGTGAAGAATGTTGTATACTTATTGACCAAGTCGATAAGCACAATAGAGTTTTCATGGTGGAGGGAAACGATGGCCTTGTTAGCCTTGCTAAAATAAACTGAAGTTTTGAATCTCATGTTTATGCAAAGAAGACAACAAGTGGGAGAATGTTGGGAATGTTATATCCTTTGCATGTAACTCGACTAGAAAAGTCAATAGTTAAGTTGCCTGGAGTCAAAGGAGAAAGATGGTGGAAGTCTGGTCAGAAATCTAACTAGAATAATTGTTTGGTCGAAGACAAACGACTGGTCAAAGGGAAGTCGGTAATTGACGAAAGTTGACCTAGTCAAGTAAATTGTAAAAAAAAACTAAAAGTGGTTAGGAAGTTATGGATTTCCATTAATAAGTTGTTGGTTGTATTGCATCCATAAATAAGACATAATGGCTATGCATGATATACACTAAGTGAAGTAGTGTGTAGTATGATCAACTAATGAAGTCTAATTTATGGTCTAGCAAGTCACAACTGTAAACACCTATTTAGAGTGTTTGATTAATATATGAGAGAAATCTAACTTGTTTGTTGGTTTTCCTCAAAGAGAGAGGTTTCCAAGGTAATTTATGTGTAATGTGTTGATGTTGTTGTGTTCCATTGTCTTATGTTTAATGTGTTTAACTATATGAATCAATTTTCAAACTTGTTGTAATCAGTATCAGAACCAACATACACGATGATTGTAAAATGTTTTTTCTTTGATCTTTTTGAGGTTGACAGTGTAGAAAACACTTGTTAGGTTTTGAGTTTGTACTGGACAAACATATGCATATTTTTTATTTCCTTCTCATAAATATCAACCATAAGGATCTTTTTCTATGGAAAAAAAGGTTCAACTGTCCAATTTCCACCACAAGTCACTAATATTTCAAAATTGATAACCACCATCAAAATAGATATAAATTCCATCAACTCTATTGAATAATTGCCCATACTAAACATATATTGTACTAGTCCATTAACAATTTGTATCTCACAACCCATGCATCCGACTAAAATACATCATAGTTTATCTTCTCCAAAATAAAACATGTTGATGACATCAAACATTAGGTTACTCAGGAACTAATTCACACTATCCAAGGTCTATGAGGGAAACCCTATTTAGATAGAAGAAGTTTCCATTGTGATAGGAAATTTGTGCCCATCCAGGAACACCATTTTCAACAAAGGGAAATCTTATGTAATCTTGCATGCATCTCAACCATTTGTTTTCCTTTTCTAGTAAACCGGGAAACCTTTATTCCGACCAGTCATCTCAAGAAATAACTATCAATATAGTCCATCCCAAAGACTGCATAGACCATTCATCAAATATGCATGCACACAAAAGATATATGGAAAATATAATTTCCATAAGCATTTAGATGGGAGTATAAGTAAAATTATGATAAAACAGGGATCAACATGGTATGAAAAGGTGATCTTGAAACATGTTGGTGAACAAACTCTACTTAAAATTCATTATTCCTAGCCATTGCTAATCAATTCAAGGATCAAACTAGAGAGATTTTACATCAACACATTTCCTTTTACTCTATCCTTTGGATATGTATCCCTTTTAATAACAAGATCATTGATAAAAATAGTACGCAAACCCATATGATTATCTAGGATATCATAGCGTGTTTATGTAGAAATATGAGTTTACATTTTAAGTCCCAAATCATATGCATAGGTAAGCTCAGATGTCAAGTTGGTTCACATGTACAGGTTGTAAATGGTCATTTCCAACACAGTAAACAACTCTAGTACATGGTTGTAATATGTTGTAATATCATGCCACAAATAGAGTTTCCTTTTTCATAAAAACCTCCAAGCATATATCAAATCAAAAGGGTAGAAGCAAGTAAATTTTGATGGAATTGAGTACATACAACTCAACATATGAGGGGTAAACTAAATGTGAGATGAAACTTTATATTTCTAACATACACCTACATAAACTTATTCACCTTATATAATATATGAAACCTCAAATAAGGTTGTTACAACTCCTCTATCACATGGTCACAGAAGAAATTTTACACCCGTCATGGTCTGTGGTTCAAACTTGAAGGTCAACATCTACCATGATTAGAATTTATAGGCAACAACACTTCATCGAATCATTGTTGACTAAACCCTTAGTAGCAATGGTATTTAGTCTAAAACCTTTTCAAGAAAAGGTTGTAAATGTCCAACATGCCCCATTCAAGGGATAATTCATTCAAACCATAGAGGGCTCAATATGAAGAGGTGGGTTGTTCCTATTACTTAAGGAAACAAGATACATAAATTGACCAACCTACAATTTTGCTAATTGAGGATATATAAAAATGAGTTTTATTCCTATAATCCTTTCAATTTCTTGATTGTTGGGTAAAAGGAACTGAAAACTCCTTACCTTTTGAATGTTGAAGTCCTCTTGTCTTCTAGTTTTTCACTTTGGGGTGATTTATATGGACTTAGGATACTAGTGATATTTTTGGGTTCATACACTCTCTTATTCTCACCATGCATAGCTTCTCCTTCCTTCATTCTATTTCTTATGACCTCGAGAATGTATTTTTATCTACTTATTGCATGCAAGGATTCACTTGCTTTGGGTAAAAATGATTTTGTTAACTTCCATTTTTCTCTCTCTAGACCGACTCCTTTTATTAACTTGTGGTTTCCATTTTCTCACACTTATTATTTTGAGTACCCTCAACTCTTGTGATAATTGAAATAGATGGTACTCAAATGAGTTTTTTCTTCTTCTTCTTTATGGTGTGCTTACTTGATGTGATTGTTTCTTCATGTCTTGTGCTACATATGGCATATGCCACTAATCCACCCCAACTTGATGACCAATGTCCATGCCAAGGGATAGGGACCAAAACTCCATGTTATGTGATTATGATGATGTGAGTTATATGACTGTAATGTCCCCCATTTTGACCCTTGTAAATATTTTGGGCTACAATGTAAATAATGTATGCATACTATGTATGATTCTTAGCGTGGAGCTCAAGGCCAAGGCCCCGCTAGTGAACACTCGATCTAGAAGGACAAGTATTTGATATTATGCTACCCATGTGCTAGTGAACCATGGGAATTGTAAATATGCATTTTTATATAAAAGCTCACAACTAGCTATGCAATGCAACAAGAGATGGGGGCATGATGGTACAAGGAAATTGGGAAGGAAATATTCAAACCCTTGAGCCAATCAAGTCAAGCCAATTGTCAATGAGAGAACCCATGAACCATCAACTACCCATGTTGACTTTGGTGCCCAATCATTCATTTCTCCCAAGAGTTGGGTGAAGTAGTTAATGCCTTGGGGATTGGGGAGGTATGGCTGTCCAAATTCGAGTATGGGCAAGCCACCCTCATGGAAAAACATGTTTCTCCTTCTTAGGCAAGAAAACACCCACGAATTGCCTTCCCAAGCCATTATTCATGGTCAGACTTCACCCTCTCACGTTTTTAGAGCTTGCTGGGCGTTTTTGGGAGCTTGCTGGGCATTTTTGGCTTGCTGGGAACTTGTTTTTGGTTAGCACCGTGGCTGGGAGAAGAGAACCACGAATTGGGGGTTTAATGGAGGTCGTTTTTGCTCCTGGGTTGTCCCCAAACGTTTTATGAAAATGAAATTGCCTTTCCAGGGTTGTTTTCCCATTTTTCATTTCGTTTTTGGGTTGCCCATGTTTTCCCTTCATACCCAACACCTGAGATTTTGCTGTTATGTGTACCCATGCCCAGTCTATGAGTTTTATGTGTGTGGGAGATTGCTGGGGTTGAAATGGGTTTTCATTGTTTTGGCTTGAAATTGAGTGGAAGCATCCATAATTGAAGAGGGTTCAGATTTAGCCTGATAAACCTAGCAGTGGTCTGGCTTGGATTAAGACCCAAATGACTATTTGGCTGTTTGGCTGTGTATGAGCTTTTCATTCCCAAGTTCCTTGTAGATATCATGCCTAGCTCGGGGGTGGCCTTCAGATGGACTTAGTATATGCTGTCGAAGAGCCTACGATTGGGAGGAACGTTGCGGTGACATAGCTAGTTGTTGGGACAGCATTACATTGAGATAAGTATATTCTCTGTTTGTATTTGATTCTACAATGTGATAAGTTAAATGGTTGTTATTGATATGTTGAATGCATATGAAATTATGTGTGTGGATGAGTTTATCTCCGCTGTGCATGTTTTTTGAATTTACATCTGCACACATGGGTTTTTAATAAATGAATTTTAATGAAGGGCTGAGTTTGCTTAAAAAGCCCCATAGATTGGCTTCATGTTTCCTCCCTTTCCTTGGATGGATGGGTGGGGACGTTACAATGACACATGTTGTTTATGAATTGCATGATTGTGGATGTGTTTTTGGAGCCTCTTGTTTCAATCTAGTTGTTATATTGGTGTTGTACTCCTTCATAATATCTTGTAGCCAAAACATGTCAACATCCTATAGCTTCCTTGTATGCATAGATTTGTAACACCACTAGAATAGTGGATCCTGTAGGATCTTATAGTTTTTTGGACAATAACACTTTTGTAGATGTTTGGGAAACATGGGATTCTATACTTTCCTATACATGCATAGTTCTACGAGTCTTGGAATCCTATAGTTTCATGTGCATGCACAGTTCTGTAGTATATGAAAAATGTACATTGGAAATTCATATACATGTATTGTTTTATAGATCCTACAATGGTGAAGGGTATGGTTTAGGATGATAGATATGGTTTGGGTGTAAATTATGGATGGTGGATTTATTGTATGAAGGGTGAAATGATGCATGCATCTTGAAAATGATGAAGAAAATGGATTGAAATTCGTAGTAGCATGGAAATATTAAGAAAGTGATGAATTGTAGCCATTTTTTAGATAGATATTTCTTATGAAGGTCATGCTATGATGCTTGCTTGCTACCAAAAGTCATAGTTTAATGTGGTCTGATCTATACTAGTTTGTACCTATATGAATGGATATACATACATTGCAATATTGTGAGGAAGCTGGGAATTCTCTAAGGAAGATGATGATATTATACACATATTGGATCTATACTTGGAGATCACCAACTTTAACTATATTCTTGTTTCCTTCAATGTGTCCGGAACCACAAAAAGTACCTACAAAAAGTTTTTTTAGTATTGAAGTGCCAATTCTTGTTTTCACTTCAATCCTACTTGATGGCACCTTAGAGAGTTTTTCACCATAATGTTTTTATTATTTTTTATTACATGTCATGGGTTTCCTCTGAGGAGGTTTTCAAACCAAGATATGCCCTAGATGCTTTGGGGATTTTTCACGTAGGAATTTATATATCATTTTTTCAATGAAACTAGAAATGATTTAAGATTATCATTTTGTATTAGGAGTACTACTACTTTCAATTAGGTTTATTAGTTCACTTTGTAATAGATTTCTGAACTCCTTTTTAATTGGATTCTTGTATAATTTCAACCTATAGCCAATGACTAAAAGAGGTACTTGCTCCTCATCAATTGTCTTGATTTTGAATGAGCCATTGTCATAACATGCCTCAATTTTGTATTGTCTTAGCCTTCATGTCAGTGACTATAGGAATTCCAAGTGCCATACCGCTCTTTAGCAAAAATTTGGGCATGGATTTGATTATTATCAATCCATAACACTTGGAATCCAATACAATGTATATATTTCTTACATACTCCTCTACCCCACCCATGTACAATTAGATACACTAATAAGTAGTAATACAAAAGATTATAGAGAAATAATAATAGGATAAATTATTTCAGGAACAAAACCAGAAAGAACAGTACAAACATAGACGATAGAGGCAGTAATCCAGGGAGGGGAGAAGAAACAGGGACAAATACATAAGACTGCTGCAACGTCAAAATAAATACTCAGAGGACATCTAGGATAACAAAAAACCCCAATAGCAACATTTTCATCAAAAAAACCAAACATAGAGAAAAATCACTGATTTAGGAGGCATTCTGGGTGGTAGAGTGTTAGATTTCGTGGTGTTCCTGGTGCCTGGTATGTTATCCCCTCTGGTGTCTGGTGCGTAGATCCCCCTTTGCTGCCTTCTTGGTATGCAACTTTGGTTCCAGTCGATGGGAGGAAGAGTTCGTGGAGGAGGCGCAGGAGGCAGAGTCCAGAGTTCAAAGTTTGAGGAGGAGGTGGGAGAATGATGTATGTGTGTTTTGTTTTTTTTGTTTTAGTTTTTTCATTTTGTTTTAATTAATAGTTTTTTTTTTAATATTTAATATTTAAAAATATTTTATTTTGTTTTTATTTTTTGAATTATATATATATATATATATATATATATATATACATTCAAAAAAATAATATATATATTTAATATACTTACCTATACCCCCTCACACACTAACCCATAACCCTAACCTAATGTGTGTGTGGGGGGGTTATATAACCCTAACCTTGTTTTTTTTTGCCTAGGTATGCCTAGTTAGGTATACCTAGAACACCACATTCCTAAGCGCTACGACATCAACTCTTGAAAACAACGATATTTTGATCTCCGATGGATAGGAGGTTTTGAAAAAGTGGTGTAAATATTCAATAAGATAAACTTATCGAGTGGTTACCCTACTCTTTCCATGGATTTACTCATTATGCCACCAAAGCATGGATTTACTCCGTCATTCATAGACATGATCTTAAAAGCTATAGATTTTGGACCAATTTCATTTATAGAACACAAATCATTATCTACACCTCAATTATATAATTTTAGGCCTTACCTTAGTGCCCTAAGTCTATGGATTTGGTATTGAATCCATCTTTATGTCCCAAAGCATTCTCTAAAATTTGAAAGATGGTTTTTGTCCCATGTAGATTGACTTAGGGTCCTATTTCATTAATTGGAAATATAATAATAGATTTTGCACCACATAGATGGTTCATGGCCCCCAAATCAAGGATTTTACTACTATTCCATGTTTTTGGGCTTAAAATCCATGAATTTTGCGTTAAATTCATCTCTAGGACAAAATCATTATGTAGGGCCCTATTATTGGGTTTGGGGCCCTTAAGTTCAATTTAGGGCTCAAAAGACCATGGATTTGGGGCCAAAGCCACCATAATGTATTTCGAGCCCTTAAATCAATTTAGGCCCCAAATGCCAAAGCTATGGGACAAAGTCCATCTATGGGGCCTAAACCATTTTCCAATACGTTATTATTGGGTTTTGAGGTTTAGATATCAATGTGTTTCCCAAGGGCTATGGCTTTGTGGAGAGGAATCATCTATAGGGCCTAAAGATTTGTTTAAAGACTTTTTATATTTTAAGCCCCACTTATCGACTTGGGCCCAAAGGCCATGGATTTGAGGTGAAGTCTATCACATGCACCCAAACCATTGTCCAAGGTCCAAAGGATGGGTTTTGGCCAAATCCAACTCTAGTTTAATCTTGAATACATGTTATATACCTCAAATTATTATTTTAGGCCTTAAAACAATGTAACATTTAGTTATGTATTTAAATATTCATTAATACATGAGGTGAAGTCTATCTCTAGGCTCCAAACCATTGTTTAAGGTCCAAAGGATGAGTTTTGGCCAAATCCAACCCTAGTCTAGTCTTGAATACATGTTATAGACCTCAAATTATTATTTTAGGTTGTAAAACACCATAACATTTAGTTATGTAATGAAATATTATTTTATGCAAATATATACAAAAATATGTCTACATTAGGGTTGCTTGTCATGGATTTACATTTAATGGCAAGGTTCACTTCAATATCAAGGTAAGTGAATACATTTGCAAAGTGATTTATCATTTCAACATCAATATTGTACAAACACAAAAAAATCAAGGTTTGTTTGGACAAGACTGTCAAATGTACCTGTTGGGCCATAATTTGTACCTGTTGGGCCATAATGTACCTGTAGATGATATCAAGACTATTGTGATATTATTTTGGGGGATGATTTCTTTAGTTTCAACAATTGTGAAAGATGTCTTGTGACAACTAATATCTAAGGAAGTGACATGGAGAGTTTCTATTTCCTTTTCTAAACTAGGAAATAAATTTAATTTTTAAATCATTATTTGAGCCTTGTACCTAAATTTTTATCACTAATAAATTGAACTACTTGATGAGTTATTGATTTATTTGGATTAGAAGCCACTAAATCTAAAATCATTATGAAACCAAGGCATCCTTGCATATAGGGGGATAAAATATTTTGCAAACAATGTCCTTGAAATTATCTAACTAGGTGAAATTCAATGGATTGGATGTTGCCAATTGTTGTGTGCAACATGCCACCATGAGAAGGATTTATGAGAACCTCAACAATAAAGATATTATAATGATTGATCATGATGGATTATGTCTTCAAATAAGGTTCAATACTACATGAATACATTGATCCAACTTCTTTTCTATTGAAGAAGCCATCAAAGCAAATATGGGAATTTTGGTATTGAACTTGAATGGATTTTAGGCAATTGGAATGATATTAGGCATTGCTTGATGTTGTTTCAATTGTTTTTATTGTGACGTTATATTCTTCTAAAACATGGGCATGATGGCTTACACGAGATTCCCTTGAAACCCATTTTGTTGTTGTTGTTAGTCCAAATGGTCCATCTTCTTAGTGAGCACACTTTGACATTGCTTTACCAATTGAACTCATTATTCTATTTGTTGATCTATATTGGAAATTTGTTTTATTTTTTTTATCAACATATGGAGAATTTTGAACTATTGTGTGGGAACAATGTCACACTTGGGTTCCATATGAAAAAAATGCACTAGTCTCGGAAATTGTTTCACTAGGTTTTAGGCATACCAAAGATTGTATTGGAAGAGGGCCCATGGAAGAAAAATTCAAATGGTTTTGGAAATTAATTTGGAAAAAAAATACAAATGTTGGAAATTTTGCTATCTTTTGTATATTTTTAGCAGAATTGACTCAAAAAAATGTATACCTTTGCAATTCCATTAGTTTTTGGTAAGAATCAAAAGATTGTAATTCTTGGAGTTTTACCCTAGTTTTCCAAATTTTGTTATGTTATATGTTTTTTATTTTTGGATGGAGGTTCATAAGAGTTGGGCATCACCAAGGGTAAATTCCAACATTAAACCGCCCCTCCCCCCACCCACTCCCCACCTTATACTCAAAATTTCTCCTAATTGGGCTAATGTGATAAGGTCACAATTTCAAGTATTGTCGCATGATGAATGGTTATAAAGGCCTAACCATGGCATAAAATTTCTACCTAAGAAAGAGATATGTACATAATTTTAAGGATTAGAGAATGAGGGATTGGTGACTTAGAGCCCATATAATTGAATATGCCTTAGATGCTCTTTACATATTTTATTGAAAATCATGATGATTTAAGTGCATGACAACAAATGTTTATAAATGTGTCTTTTTGAACCAGTTTTACAACCACACTCAAATTTCTCGAGACACTCACACTCAAAATGGTTTATAGCATCCACAATTTGGTTTCATGTACAAAAATAAAATCAAATTAAAAATCAAGGAAAACAAATAATTGAATTGGCATTGCATGAAATACAATTTACAACACATTACAGAGAATAATATTCCATGAGATTGATGATCTATTTGCATATACAATAACAGAGAATTCCGATGAATTTATTTATCCCAATAATAATTGTAAAAGAGAGATCCATTGAACAACATTTGTTACAATTCAATATCAGATTGATCTTGAACATCGACCAAGTTGAGATCTGGTTCATGAAGATCAGAATTTGTATCCAACTCTTCAGAATCATTGTAAGGATTGTCCAAAAAAGCGTATACAACATTTAGCGCTAAGTCATCATCATTGAGATGTGACTCAAAGGCTATTTGGTCAACCTGGTTCCCCCCTTTGTCTAAGTCCACTTCTTCCTCAATCTCTCCAGCCATGTCTTCTTCTTCTTGAACATATTCATCTTTAGGAAAAGTATACTTTACAAGTTGTCCTCTTGGATCAAATCTAACAATAAATGACCAACCTGCTCTACCTGGTACCTTTGAAAAAAATACCTTCTCACATTGACTTGGAAATACATATGGATTTGTATCCTGCTCGTACCTATTAGTATTAATCATGGTAAATCCATTATCATGATCAATGACCGTCCTTTCATCACATTGCAACACCAATGTGTACCACCTCACCTTGAAGAGAACCACTTTGAAGGATTTAAAGTCTATATCCAATATTTCTTCCAAATATCCATAGTACCTCTAATCCGATGTGACCGTATGTCTATCGCCCCTGTGGGAAATATTAGTAACCAAGAAAAATTCTCGTAATACCACTATCACATGTTTTTCTCCTGTCATCCAACTCTTTGATGCGAAATTTTTTGCCATTGCACCACATAGCCTTATGATGTTTCACTTGTATTCTCAATATGTTAGAAATGGATTGTTAGGAAATGGTAAGTATATGTATAAGATAATTTCAATAAAAAGAATATAATGTGATTTGAAATATAAATACGAACGGTAGGCATGGCTTACCTTTCTATCTTTTGCACCATAAGTCAATTTGTTGCTATCTTAAACTTGTGTCATGATCCAAATAAGCCTTTTTGATCATCTCTTCCAAGTCATTCCATCTTAATTCACCATAAAATTCTTCACAATGTTCTGTCCATCTCTTCATAAAATCAAGATTATTTGCAATGCATATATGAATTGCATCCCACTTTGTGCTACCTAGAACAATGACAAAAAAAGTGTTAGTTAAACAACCAAGCTACTAACCGGTGTACCAAAAACATGTATGGAGAAATTAAATAAATTACAAGATTTTACCTGTAACTTTTCTCCATTTACCATTCCCTAGCAACACCTCCCCTTTAAATTTGTTGGTAGAATTGGCATCCCAAAGGAGCGGCACATCCATATCACCTACTACTAAGGGTAAGTACTCACTAAAATATACATTGGATTGATATAGCATATACCCTTAAACCATCGATCCTTTTGGATGTGATCTATGTCTAACAAAGGCCTTCAATGCTTTCAAGTGCCTCTCCACCAACCACATTGACCTTGTGTGCACGGGTCCACATATTTCAATCTCTTCCACTAGGTGTACCACGTAGTGTTCCTATGCATTGAAAAAGGATGGAGGCAAATACTTTTGCATCTCATACATAAGTTGGGGAATTTTCCTTTTCCAATGCTTGATATCCTCCTTATGTATTTCTTTAGATGACAACCACCTACAAGTGCAATGAAACTTGATGTGTCGACATTCAAATATATAAGGCAATAAAAGAAAGTATTGACCCTCTATACAATCAATATTAATTCAACTATAACTTTAGACATACCTCAAGTACTTGCCGAGATCATAAATTACCTTTTTAATGTTGTTGTCAAAGCTATTAGGCAGAGCTAGAGGTAGAACATATTGCAAAAAGGACACAATGCATATCACTAACAAATAACGTATATACCATTACATATAACTTAAATAGAGATAAACATGAATTAATAAAAAATAATGTATATAACATAAAATAAATAGTCAAGGTTGCAAAACAACTGGCAGTTTTTGATGAAAGTGTTCCTGACAGAGATCTTGTGTTGACATCTATGGGTGGACTTCCTCCAGAATGGAATCCATCTGTGAAAGGAATATGTGCTCGTGGTTAGTTACTCATTTTGATCAATTTTGTCCAGAATGTATCCAAGAGGAAACAAGGGAGCTTGCCTCTACATCAAAGGAAAAGGAAGAAGTAGTAGTTCTTACAGCCAGAATTGGAAAGAGGAGAGGAAAGTGGAACAAGGGCAAGAAAGGCATCAAGTCAGTCCAAAATACAAATATCAAGAAGGATAAATCCAAGCTCAAATGTTTCAATTGTGGCAAGCTAGGTGACTTTGCTGCAGAATGTTGGAAGAAAGGAAAAGGAAAGCATGATGCCTCTACAACTAAAGAGAAGCATGCACCAGAGAAGAAGAAACAAGAAGAAGAAATTCGAAAAGATTTCTTTCTTTTACTGCTCTCTCAGGTTCTATTTCAGATAGTGATGTATGGCTGATAGATAGTGGTGCATTTGGGCACATGATAGGTTCTCAAAACCCTCTCTCAAGTTTGTCAAATAATCATGCCTCTCTCTAAGTTGAACTTGGTGACAATACCAAGTATGAAGTAAAGGGATCTAGTTCAACATCCTTCCAGCTAGACTCAAGTGATTCTTTACATTTGGGAAAGGTGCTTCTTGTACTAGGTATGAAGAAGAATCTTATCTCCATTTCAGACTTGGAAGATAAGGGAATGAGAGTTATATTTGTGCATGGATAAGTCCTCATGTGGGATAAAGACTAAAGCATTGATTCAACCAGAATTATTAGTACTACATTTGAGGGTCTTTACAGATTGACAGGATAGCTCGCTCAAGCTCTTGTTCATGACTCTTACAGTTTGAGTGAGATATGGCATCACATATTTTCTCACTTACATTATAGAGCTCGTCTAGCCTTGAGACAGATGGTCTCAGGTCTTCCATATCTTCCAAACGATCATGAAGGTGTGTGCAGGGGATGTGCACTTTGAAATAATTCCAAGCATTCTTTTCCATCCAGTGACAGAAAATCCAAGAGAACATTGGACCTACTTCACTAAGATATTTGTGGACCTATGTTAGTGACCTATGTTAGTGCCATCCTGTCATGTCCCAAATTGGAATTGGGTCACAATGTCCTAAGAACATTGGACATATTCATTAGAGTTTGTCAAATTGATGCTAAGGGTCAAATAATTGCCAAGGAGGAAAATTACTAGTTTGCTAGGTCTGGGGTGGAAGCTTTGGGATTTGGAATAAGGGGAATAATAAATGATGTTTGAACATTAGAATGGCATAAATATTTAATAAAGGATCTAAATAAATATATACAAGTGAAAATCAAAGTGACATTTGATCATGAAGACACATGGAGGAAGGGGGACCCACATATGGCTAGATTTCCCCACTACACTTGGCATCATTCTCTCACCAATTCGAATTCAAGGTGAATGGTAACATACTTGGGGGAGTTCAAAAGGTATTATTCATTGCATTACTCATCCAAGGTCTAAATTTAGAGGAAGAGTAACTCCCATGGAAGAGGAAGAGGCAATTTGGAGCTAGTGAGACACTTGGGATAGATTCCCTAGCTCTATGACGACAATGATGAAGATGCTATGACACCTATGACACAAATCAGACCTGAAGGATGACATATGAAATATATGACATGTCATGGATAAAAATAGCCTCCAAGAGGGTGCTCAAGGGAGTTAGGGAAGCTAATATGCTTCCACATGTGATTGGTGGAAGTGGGAGACTAGGAATTGTTGTACAAGTGGCGTTCTTTGGAATCTCTTCCCAACTCGAGTTGGAATGAGTCTCTTGGAAGGAATTCGACCCATGGAGGACATTAGAAGTTTATAAATGTCAATAAAAAAGAATTAAACCAGCTTTTGATCATTTGAGAAATTTGCAATTGCATTTGTGAAGAGGGAGAGCTAGTGGATGACTAGTTTCTTGCCTTAGCCAATTTCGAGGGCGAAAGATTCCCATCCAAGTTGGTAATTGAAAAGGCAATTCAGACCTCTCATTTGGAGCTTTAATGGAGTGTTTATTTGCAGGTGTAAGCTACAGGGAAGCTCATGGTTTCTTCTAGTGCAACACACTCTCTCAACCATTTCCAGTTTTGATGGCATATTCTTGACCCTTGAGGGAGGGCATTTTTGGTGAGCTCTTGTACTCTTTGGGAGAGCTTATCATGATCTGTTTATGTTGTAATATGATTAATATACTCTTTTATTCATCTCCAGAAAGTTTCACGTCGAAATATCAAGTGGTTATATGTAAAATGGATTATTAATGAGAAAACAATGACCATTCCCCCACTAGATTGATGTATGCCAATGTATTGATGATTATTTCGAATGGAAGAATATTTATCTGATATATTTATGATGTATGGACTGCCATTTATGAGTATTACAAGTTTCATGTTCAACACTTAAGCATTTGGAGCCATCTTGCTCAATTTTATTTTATTTGAAGAAGATTTCATGCTATTTCCCCCAAGGTCGAACTAGTGATTTTTGCTTATGTTTGGGAGAAGGTTAGAACAGACTTAATAATTGATTAATGGTGCACATGAGACCTAAATAATTTCCCTCATACATCGCCTACCTCTTTTCATAATTTTGAGTGATTTTGGAGGCATTTGGAGAGCCATTTTCAGTACTTACCCTGGGGGGATTTGAACCCCAAATTGCTAGTTAAATTCCATACTTTGTCCAAAATATTAAACAAGTTTGCAGAAGTATTTTTATGGCCATAAATAATCAATGAAAATAATAATCAAGTACAAATATTATTCATACACCTTCACTGAATATTTAGAGGCATTTGGAGCCAATTGGAGACCTAGAGACCAATACTAGTCAAAGGGAAATTACTAGTAAAGTTCCCTACATTGGCCAGAATTGAAAGAGGATTTGCAGAAGTATTTTAAAGGTCCAAAATCATCCATGAAACACATATTTATGTTATAACACCATCCATATACCTTCTCAGAAGATTTGGGAGCATTTGGGGCAAATTGGAGACCTAGGCATCAAAACTAGTCAAAGGTCGATTTTGGGGAAAAAGTGAAAAATTGGTCGTTTTAATAAAAATTTAAAAAAGGGTCATTACACATCCTTGGGAGGATACTTGTATTTTACTACTTTCATTGATGACTTCCCCTGGAAGACATGGATCTATTTCTTGAAGAGAAATGATGAAGTCTTCTCCAAGTTCCAAGAATTCAAGGCTCAAGTAGAAAACTTGACAAACATGAAGATCAAGGTCTTTAGATCGGATAATGGATGTGGATACACTTCCAAGGATTTCAACAATTTTTGCAAGAACGAAGGAATTAAGAGGGATATTTTAGTACATTATAATCCCCAGTAGAATAGGGTTGCTGAAAGAAAGAATAGATCCATTATTGAATCTACTAAAGCATTGATTCCATGATAAGGGGGTTCCTATGTTTCTATGGGCTAAAGCAACCAACACTACAATGTATGTTCATAACATATGTCCTCACCAATCTTTAAAGGACAAAAACCTTGAAGAGACTTTCATAGGTGTGAAACCAAAAGTTGGACATTTGAGGATCTTTGGTTGTCTAGCCTACATTCATGTGCCTAAGGAAAAGAGGACAAAGTTGGAGTCTTCAGGACATAAATACATCTTTGTTGGGTACAGTGAGAATTCAAAGGCATATTGAGTATATGTTATGGTGCATCGTCATATTGATATCAAAATAGATGTGAATTTTGATGAGGAGGTGGCATTCTGGAGATCTCAAGAATCTCACATGGATGATGAGACTAAGGAGGAGTCTCCTATTCTTGAGGACCATGATTCAGATCATCGAGAGATGAGTTTAGAGCCCATATCAGAACTAGAACTTCCTAGAGATGTTGGCCATAAGAGGCTAGGATGGCTTCTTGATACCTTACAGTATACATAAGGACATGTATCTCCTCGAGGTACATTTAGAGAGAGAAAAAGACCACAAAGATACTCATAAAATTCATCCTTGATGAGTCACATCAATGATTCAAAGCCTTCTAGTTTTGAGGAGGTAGTTAGACATCAAGTATGGAGAAATGCCATGATGGATGAGTATCAATCCATCATGAAGAATGATGTTTGGGATATGGTTTTGATACCTGAAGGGAAGTCAATAGTGACTTCCAAGTGGATCTTCAAGATCAAGCATGCTGTAGATGGCAGCATCGAGAAGCACAAAGCTATATTTGTAGCCTGAGGTTTCTTTCAGAAAGAGGGAATTGATTATGTTGAGACATCTGCTCCAGCTGCCAGGTGTTACCACCTAAATTTGCACACAATTGGATTTAAATATTATGGTACAGTTGAATTGACTGGGTCAACCTTGGTTGATTTCCTATTGAGCTTTTGGTCATTTGGTCGACTTACCGTTGACTAGTCATTTTCCCTTGACCAAACAACTATTGTGTTCATTCAATCGACCAGAGTTCCATCATTTTTCGACCTCCGACTCCAATTGACTTATACTAGTACCAGTCGACTATTGACTTTGTCAGTCGATTCACATGAAAATAATATAACATTCCCAACATTAATCACCATAAGAATCTTTGCTTGTTGATGCCCATTACCATGTTGCCCCAGTGGATCTTTGAAACAATAGAACGAATAAAAGTCTCTGAGCATTTGGTTTCTTGAATGAAGATGATTCATAGGATTTCCTTCTTTATTTTTTCTTTGAATTGATTTTATTTTATGGGAGAGTTGATTGCCCTATTGTTCCATGACAAACCCACATAGTTAAACTTGGTTGAGAGTTAGGAGATATTTCTCCCCAAAGTCCTTGACTTGTATTGAGTTAATGAGGTGATCTTTCCCTCCACTTGAATCTTGGATTTGTTATTTTTTTGCCTCATGGATTCCCTAAGACCTTCTTGGAAGGCTTTACAGATGAGATTTTGATACCTAGGTTATCTAGGGTGTTGGGGGGAAACTTATTTTTCTTTCTTTATGAGTTGATCTGAATGTTCATTTATAAATATTGCATTGTTCTTTTGTTGATAAGGAGTTGATGTAATATTCATCAAACTACATTGGTAGAAGAGAAATATCCATTTGTTCCATCTCCATATATGTGGTTTCCTCACTCATTGATGAGATTTCTTTTATAGATTCATCCTTTGTTTCTATTGGAGTTTCTTGTTGTTGATTGTTTTCCATTTGGGGAGTGCATCTTGAATTATGGTCTTGCTCCATTGCATTAGCGTTTTTTTCATGCACCTCTAGTTTTCCTATGCTTTATATCTACTTCACGATTCTCCTTATCCATTGAGCCATGGTTCTTTCTCTCTTTGATTTTTTGGGTTTTACATAGATAGGTTGGGATTATCTAGGGTTAGGGGGTGTTTTGTTAGATGACCTGTCAAGTTATTTATTTTTTGATTGATTGTCATTAGTTTTCTCTAGATCTTGAGTGGTATTATTGCACACTTATTTTGTTTTCTCTTACTGTGAACTATGGCGAAATATTATGCATCTTTTTCTCTCCTTTAGGCCTCTTTTGACTTTGCTAGTTGAGAGGATAGTCCCATAATAAGTGCCTTTGTTCATGGCACTTGCAACATCTAAAATATGTGTGCTCATAGTCTATTGTTTAAAGACATTAATTATCTCTAAAGGTATGGTTGTGGATGTGGAAAGGACTTGCAAGACTTAAAATAAATATAGATGTGTGCATAAGAATTGTACTTACCAAGGTTGGTGGCCTTCGAGGATGTGACATAGGACCTGTTAACACCCAAAAAGTGCTCACTAGCTCATTCCCTTATTCACATGACCCATTTGTCCACTTTTCCACCATTTGAGCCTCTAAAACCATCAAAAGGTCACCAAAAAGACCATAATACACCTTTTTCCCCTCAAAATATATATTTTTCCTCAAAAAACCCTAAAAAATGGTCCAAAATTCCCCAAAAATATTAAAAGGGAATAAAAATATTCAAAATATTCAAAAAAGGAAAAGAGGGAAAAATAGACCTAAACCATGTTGGTTAATACCATTGGTTTCCTCAAAACCATAATGGTATTCCCCATCACCAAAAACTATAAAAAGGTGATAGGGGCTCCTCACTTTCCATCCATATTTCATCCTATCCTTATGCTGCCAAATTCCCTTTGAGAGCCATTGCCTCCCATTTTGAGTTTGACAAATCCCATTGAAGATTTGCAGAAGAAGAGACCATTGGACATTGGAGCTTCTCAACAATCATCATCCTCACCATTTGAGGTAATACAAAAACAAATTCTTTTAAATCTCTTGTCTTATTTGCTTATTGTTATCAATCAAGTTATTTATTTTTCTTATACATGTTAATGTTATATTAGATTCAGTTTATTGTTATTTGCTTTTCATTCGAGACTGCTATTACTAGTTAATAGGTGCATCCTTGCACATGCTTGGTTGAAAAACCAAGCAACAGTTTTTGGAGACTCCGCTGGGTTTCGAGCTTTAAATTTTTTCTTTAGATCTTTGTTTTTAACTTGTTTTTACCATTCCAATTAACAGATATGCCATACTAGACAGTAGATCCATTGCTGCCCTAGCTGTTGGCCCTTTCTGTAGCCTTTAATAGACTGAAATTTCACTTTTTGGTTTCGTTTTCGGCGACCATTTTTTCGTTTCCACATCGCGCCTTTTCACCCGACAGTCACGCGGCTCATTGTGACCTCGCGGCCTTGTTCCGCGCTGCACATCGTGGCTTCATGGCCTTTTTCCGCGCTACACATCGCGGCTTTGCGGCCTTTTTCAGCGTTGCACATCGCGGCTTCGCGGCCATTTTCTGTGTCGCACATCGCGGCTTCGCGGCTTTTTTCCGAGCTGCACATCGTGACTATGCGCTTAAAACCCACGATGCACATCGCGGCTTTTTCCCTAAAACCCGCGATGCTGCTGTTTTTCGCTTGGCCCAATTTTTAGAAAATTTCTGCTACGTTTTTGCTCATTTAGCCTTTTTCGTCCAACATCATTTTTTCTGCAATTTTTTCCAGCATTCTGTTTTAATTATTGCAGCAATAATGTATCTTTTTTCTATTACATATGCTCAATTAAAATATTTTTAAAAATTTTCAACAAGTGAAAGAAAGGTTTTTAGCACTTTGTTTAGATCATAGATTTCATTTCTTTACAAATTTCGAACCATCTTTCCGATTTGCTCAATAGTTTTGCCCAAGCAAACACTTAGAAATCCATTTATTTCTTACAATTTTTACAATATTTGCTTTCCTTTAAAAATTATTTCAAAAATCCATAGTTTTTGAAGTATTTTTGTTAAAGCATTTACATTTTAGAAAAAGCCTTTTATTTTTTTGCAAATTGGAATCGTCTTGTTTTTTCATTTGTAATCAATCGCCCAAGTGAGGCAAATTCATTTTTAGTTAAATAATCACACTTGCACCCAATCTGCCACATTTTTAATTAACAGAGCCTTAAAATCTACCTAAACTCAACCAACACTTTAACTCCACTTGGGGAGCACTTAAAGAATCTTGTAGCTAGGTAGGATTGGGGGGGTAAGTGTTCCAATAACACCCCTCAATTATTTACATCTGAGACATAGTGGTTGTCTTTTAGGGTCCCAAAAATCCCTTATTATTTGTTGACACGATTATACACCAATTTATCGGGAAGGCCTCTCCCTTAGGAGGGTTGAAGTAGCCAGAATGGTTCTGGAAGCCTGAGTGGAATACCGCTATCCATTCAGTAATCGAAGGATACTTTTCGCAGTTCTCGGTGTACCACCCGTATGGGAGTACAACGACGATAAAACCAAATTGCATATTCACCCAATCGAACGTGTCATGAACGGAGTATCTTAGTGACCAATTTTTAGGATTGTCTACCCGGTGTCCCTCCTGGTAGGGGGATATCTAGCCTTTGATTCCACTACCCATATTGTCTGACTTGGATTTCATCACCTTGTAGAGGATATGTTTCGTTGAATCATAATACCACTTTTAGTTAGGTGTTTGCATGCTCCATTACCTCCTTTTGGTCATAGAGTCTACCTTTTTCTATCTTTAGGAACTTTTTGCATGTTGGTTTCCTGACCACATTTTTTTTATTACTCCACTTACTATAGCACAACTGTTATAGTAAGTGTTTTTGAGGTTGATTTTTTAGCTTGAGTGCCATTTATTTTTTACACTCCCCTCTTGCACGCATGGTTACATTAGGGCTTTACAGCTTTCCACTCACCACCACCTGGTAATCTTTCGATAAAACTATCATCATTGATTCCCCTCTTGTACGCATGGTTACATTAGGGCTTTACAGCTTTCCACTCACCACCACCTGGTAATCTTTCGATAAAACTATCATCATTGATTCCCTGAGACGTTCTCGACGCTTCCGGGGATACCCCCCGCAATACGGTTCCCTTGACTCCACACGTCATCGAAATAGAGCCCCGTCATCCGATTATGATGCGCCTCATTTCACATTATATTCTGAGGCAGAATCCGAAAAATCCCACATACACCGCACCCACTAGCCCTATGGCTGATTTTTCTTCCAACCCTTTCAACACAGGGATTGTTGGTGGAACGTCTTCCACCATCCCAGCTACCACATTGACCACTACTCCCACAACCAATGTTGGCATGCCCAACCTGGGAACTGCTTCCACTCTAAGCATGCCTAATATGGGAACTACATCGACTCTAGGGATGCCCAACACAGGACCTACACCTGCTCTAGGTATACCTTTGACTGGAATCACTTCCAGCATACCAAATCCTAGGTCTACTATACCAAATCCAAACCCATCTGTAACTCAAGCTACACTTGGGAACACAGTTCCCACCCATACCCCTTTGATTGGAGGACATATCCCTTTCACACACATTTCCCTAGGAGGCAGTAGCCTAATACATAATGCCACCACCATCACCTATTCCCCCATGACAACATCACACCCCTCCGCCAGTTTTCAATTTATGGCTAGCCTTAACCTACTAGACTTGGCTAGTCTAACAAATGATCCCATCCGACATGACCCTACTTGGCCCCCTATTCCCAAAAAGATCCCTTCAGACATCCCCAAATTTAAAGGAAAAGCTGGGGAGACCCCCAAAACCACATCATGTCATTTCACCTATGGTGTTCCTCAAACTCCATAGTAGATGATTCTATTTGAATCAGACTTTTACAAAGAACTTTCACTGGCTTTGCAACCAAGTGGTACATTGAGCAGCCACATGGGACACACCCCACTTTTACATCCCTCGCCTCAATGTTCCTTCAGTTCTTTCAACTACCTGTACGCCATGATGCAGGAGTGGAAATACTTTTGTCTTGTAGACAGAACACCGCTACACATATCACTGATCATATCCATGAGTGGCGTAAGCGCCGTCGCCTTTGCAAGATAAAGCTTGATGATCGTATCTTTTTGGATTGGTTCCTCAAATCACTCCTCCCCCTCATAGCCAAGGATGTAGCTTCTGAATGACCCCAGTCAGAAGAAGAAGCCATTCTAAAAGCCCAGTGTGGCTACTTGTACACCATATTACCTGATGCCCTGCGCGGCGATCCATCCTGGAGCGACATGCAAGGAGCATCCCACGCCGCCGACGGCATGATTGGAAAAGTTGCATCCTATAACCAAACCTTTTCCATTATGCGCAATAATATCGGTCCCGATCTTTCACGGGGCACATCTCACTCCGGAGCTACAACTTCGTATGCTCCCATGGCCCACCCCCACCACACTCATGGACCCACATGTCCACCATAGTGTTATGGTCACGCACCTTCAAACTATCCACCCCTGGTTGCACCCCCTACGTATTACCATCAGCAGGCCACACATGCTCATGTTCACTCACAAGCCCCAATGACTTATTACCCACCACAGGCAGTGCTTGCTGAACCACAACCTCTAGTCGCTCAGACTTATCCTCCAAACAACAACAACGTTGCCCCCGCCAACCAAAACCCTGATCGACCACCAAAACAAGGTAATAACCCCAATTTACGAACAAACCACCCATGTTCCATATGCGGGGTATACGGCCATCACACACACACTTGCCCCCATTTGGAGCGAGCGCGCCAACTGTGGTATGATGACGCCCAACGCCAAGGGCATGTGGCACAACCAGTGCCACCTCCTCAACCACAACCCATGGTGCTGCAGAATCCTTTGCCCACACAAGGAGTGGCGAACACTCGTCCGTTGGATCCTCCTCAAGGAACCACAACACCACAACAACAAATCACATACGCTGCACACACAAACCAACCGATGGATTCAAGTACTCATCATCTCCTTATGATGTCATCGTTTGACATGAATCTCCAAACGCATCGAAACCAATATGCCCCTGCTGCACCTAAAAATGTTCTCCCTATGATTGAACAACCAATTCAGAATGCACCTACATTATTCGTCTCCATAGTCAGTCCCGGATTATACTCGGAATCACCTATGACTTCCACATTCCAATCCATCCCACCCCCTTTGAATATAACTGAGATATCTGATTTGTGCACCCTCTCGCATAACACACAGGTACCAAACCAACAACCCCCTTTACTCCCGCAACCACCCTCGGTGCCAACTCATGTAGGAGCCACACCAATTCATACTATCTCATTTTTATTTCCCCCTTCAGGCGCCATCAGCACAACAGTCATGGCTACACTTAATCTCCTAGGATTAACATTAGGACTACCTGTGTGGTACCTACCTACCCCAACCCCTCCCCCGACACTGAACGTCATTTTGCAACCGGTGCAACCCATCAATACTTCTAACCGTCCACCCCTTGGTGTAGCAAACATCCAGAACCGACCACCCCCAACGGTGACTATGTCATCAACATCTAGTAATGCTCCCCCTCTATTCCAAAACACTGGGGGCAGAGGCCCACAAACTTATACCACTGGACCCACAACCCGCACCCCCCCAGCAACCCAAAAACTGGTGAAGAATGCCCCAACCACTCGTGCTCCCCCCAAGTGCTCTTTGTGCGACGACATAGGCCATGCCACCCATCAATGTCCAAAGTTACCAACACTTCAAGAACACATGAATATGTTGGAAGACGACGATGGTATCCTAGTGGTAAAATTTGAACTGCCTCCTCATCCGCTGGATAAATCGCTGCGTACCAATCACCCTTGTGCAATATGTGGCATTTACGGCCATTACTCACATCACTGCCATGATCTACTAGATTATAGAGCATCTCTATATGAATTGAATAATGCCGACCTAGAGATATCCCCTCTTCTCATTGAGGAAATATATCCCCCAAAATATTCATCCTCTGAAGAAATTAACACCATTTACACGATTTCCACTAGAGACCCCTCTGGTCGGTCGACCCCTTCCACTGATCCCTTTGACACACATGTTCAACCCTTTCAAATCGACAAGGAAACCACATGTCCACAACATGGGGGCAGGCCCAAAACCTTGCCTACTCATCATCATAGTGATTCTCGTCGGAGATACTGGGGGCATCCACCCCGCAAGGGGAATCCCCCATCATCATATCATCACTTCAGTATGTTGAATATTGTAACTTCTAAGAATATTATATTTGTATATTATTTATTACGGAGATGTTCCATACCTCCGATGTGATTATACTATGAATCCGGAGATGTTTATTCCTTCGAATTGGTTGTGGTAACTAGGGTTATTAGACCCACCATGTGGGGGTCGGCCCAGTCAATTATAATAGGGTATTTAACCTAATGGTTAAATGCGAGCCTACATGTACTTGTGTAAAATACATGTCAGTGTAGTGTATAAATAGAGGAGGTATGTTCCTCATTTGACACACACACACTTGAGAGAGGCGCACTTGTGGAGGAGAGGTCTGCTATGGTGGAGAAGGAGATCATGTCTTTGGTTTGCATCTTTGTATATTGTTGGTCATCTATATTGAGGAAGCTTTACTGGGTTTTCTAACCCATGAGGGTTTCCCAGGATAAATCTGTGTCTCTTGTGTTTATGCTATGCTTGTTGTTTCTTCAGTGATCCTGTATATGCTATTATTGTGAAATGGAATGTAATGCTACTATTTTATGTCTTAGCATATTAAATTTTAACATGGTATCAGAGCTAACCTGAAGGAAGACAATGTATGGCACTTACGACACTTGCTTTACTTACGACAATTTGAAGGTTAGGGTTTTACATAGCAAAAACCAGTCATCGTGGAACTTTCGCTATAAATCCATTTCTGCGAAGGTTCAGGGTCTGAAAAGTTTACAAGTCGAAGATAACGTCCCCAGGTACCTTGTGTCCAAAGGGAACCCTCAGATTCGTTGTACTTTATAAGTTATGATCAGTACAAGTTAGGGTTTCTGCCTCTTCCAGATCTCAGTCAAAATCAGGTCACCTTGGAAAAAAGGTCATAACTTGGGCTAGGAAGCTCCAAATGAAATTTTGTAAAAAGTGACAGGTATTAAACAGACTCTAATATCTCAAGAAACTTTTTCAGAGGCCGAAGTTCAAACAGTGACACGTGGAACGCCGTACAAGTTTGATCTCCTGTTTTATCCCATAAACAGGTCACGTTGCGACACTTGGCATAACTCTCTCTCAGAGAGTCCAATTGAGGTCAGAACTATCAAGATGGAAAGATAATAGGGCAATCTATCTCAGGAAAAGTTTTCAGAGGCCGAAGTTCAAACAATGACACGTGGCACACCGTACAAGTTCGCTCTCCTGTTTTATCCCATAAACAGGTCACGTTGCGACACTTGGCATAACTCTCTCTCAGAAAATCCAATTGAGGTCAGACCTGTCAGGATGGAAAGATGACAGGTCAGGCTACTGCAGAAAAGGTTTTCAGACCATGTGGAGAAGAAATTTCAGAGTTATAGCAGAAACAATCAGGTGCATATTTCTGTCAAAACAGAATTATTTTTGGAGCACCTTTATTCATGGCTTCCGGAATTTAGGGTTTCGGAGAAAGTTAGAATTTTTTGGAATCGGAGTCCACGGCTGAATGCTACTCAGGAAAATTGAAATTTAGAGACCAAGATCGAATTTTTGGTTGGGTAGAAGACCGGGCTTCATCAAACCCTAGTTCAGGTTCCTGTCCAGAAGATCCAGAAGTTTCGAAGGCAATTTTGAGGGGTCAAATTTTGGAGATTTCAAAATTGAAGAATGTTAGGTTGATCAGCTCAGCAAGACACATTCTTCCATCCATTCAGAAGTGTGAAAGTCAAAGATTGAATTTTTAGGGTTTCTCTAGCAAACCCTAATCAAGCTCTAGATCAAGTTTTAGGGGGAGTTGAGGCTAAGGCCTTATATAAGAAGACTACAAAAGGTCTCGACAGGTATGACTTAAGGAGGTTCAGGTATGCCTTGAAATCTGATTCTTGATTAAGTTCATAATGTGTTTGTCTTCATGTTATTTATTAGTACAATCTTGATTAATGTTATTAATTGTCTTATCACCCTAGTAACAATATGAATGCATGTGAATGATCGAAGACATTCATTGATTAGGGCTATATGATTGTACTTATGCATTATGGTGTTGTGTAAGGTTGATGTTGTCTGCTAACAAGACACGTACATCACAAAAGACAAATCAAGTTCCATGACCATGACAACATGAAGACAAAGACTCACGAGGTATGTATGACTTTGTTATATTATGTTTAACCTACGAGACATGCAGGTTCTAGCTCAGGATCTCTAAATCATTGAAGAGATTGTTTAGGTATGTTGTACATAACTAAGCAGGTATACTAATCCAGGTATGTTTTCCTATGTCATGTTAGAATCTTACCTTGTGTAAGTATACTTGGTATGATTGGTTAGTAATCAAGGGTTTATGCATACTAGATCAAACAAGAATATGCATGAGTAAAAGAAGACTTCCTTGAAACCCTAAATACTAATAATCATGACTGTACATATTCAAGATTATTTAGAATTAGAATGTTTTGATAATATTGAGAATATACTAATGAATGTATGTTCGTGTATGAGATCATGAGGATGACACTAGTGTACACTTGAGCATGCACAGTGGTACAGAATGAATAGAAGTTCAGAAGACATACAGAAGATCAAGCGGGAGACAACCACACAAACATAAAAGATAAGTATTTGAGTTGTTATTAGAAATAGTAAATGATATTGCTTGTATGCATATTTGTATTCCTAAGATATATCATGCTGAGTGTAAACATTCATAAAGCATTGAACAGTATACTACTAATATGCATATGATTGGTAAATTGGACAAACATTCCATTGTTGCTTATCTAGAATGAAACCTCTTTGCTGACATATTGAGAGCTGTGCACACTCTCGATAGTATGTTTTGGTAGATATGGAAGGCATCTAGATAGCCACTGTATGCATACAGGATATGGGAAAGTGTTGTGCCAAAGTATTGGTCAAAATAGTTGCATAACTATGTAAATGATATCTGTATGCATAGTAGGTTATCATGTCAATATGATTTGATGATTATGAAGTATTACTAATCATGTACTTAATTTTGATTTGTAGCGATGGATGTTCAACAAAAGATTTACAAATCAAACACACTATAGAAAGCTTGTGGTTAAGAGATTCTCTTAGAAAGAGGAAGAGAATCATGATGAGATGTTTTGCTCCAAGGGACTAGATAAGACCATTCTCTTAATAATGTAATCAGGTTCTGTATGGGTTCCCAGGATCGGTAGTCAATTGATGAGCTTAATGATCATCATGGGTGATGTGGATCTCAACCTTTTCTACAAGGTTGAATATGGGTTCTATACACATATGACATGGATGCAAGAAGGAACTCACCACAGAGTTCGAATGATTTTGAGGCTCATATTAGTAGACCCATCTGACGAGAGATGGCACAGATAGATATGCATAAGATCACTCAATGCTGAGTGTGAATAATGGACAATTGATAGCTTCATGACAAAGCTTGGGCTTTACCAGAAGTAAAACTGTTCCTAACCTTTACCTTAAGGTTGTGGATGATGAACCTATCATACCATTATTGTATGACGATGATCTCTTTCTGACAAGGAATGAGAAACAGGTCATGAAAATGGCTGCAGAAATGAAAATGAAAGATCTCGGATTAATGCACTACTTCTTAGGTCTAGAAGTATGGCAAGATCCAAAAGGAATCTTTTAAATCAAGGTAAGTATGCTGTGAAGTTTCTAAAAAGTTTTGATATGTTGGAGTATAAAGCCATGGCCACTCCCATGGACTCCAACTTGAAGTTGTTAGTTAATGACTCATCGTATTTAGTGGACCTAACCCTATATAGACAAATCATTGGGTCATTGATGTATTTAACAAATACTAGGCCAGATATATGCTTTGCTGTAAATACCCTAAGTCAGTATCTAGTAGAACCTAGAAAGGTTCACTTAATAGCTACAAAGCATGTAGTGAGGTACCTAAAAGGTACATTAGATTTTTGGTCTATGTTATCTTGGAGGTCATGAACTCCGTTTACATGGTTACTCAGATTCTGATTGGGCAGGAAGTGTCTCAGACAGAAAGAGTACTTCAGGTGGATGTTATAGTCTTGAATCTGCCATGATCTCATGGTTCAACAAGAAACATTCTAGTTTGGCTCTCAGTACTGCTGAAGTAGAATATATGGCTGTCTGCTCTGCCAGCTGTGAAGCAGTATGGCTTCAGAAGCTTTTATATGGAGTGTTTGACTTAGAAATGGATCCCACTGTGATTATGTGTGATAATCAAAGCTGCATTAAGATGTCTGAATATCCTGTGTTCCACAATAAGTCAAAGCACATTGAGATCTGACACTTCTATATACGAGACATGGTGTAGAGAGGAGCTATCAAGCTCGAGTATATAAGCACTGAGGATCATATTTCCGATATCCTGACTAAACCTTTGTCTCGAGTAAAGTTTGAATACTTCCGAGACAAGCTTGGTATAGTCCAGAAGGACCCTCCTCGAAAGGGGGAGTAGTATAGTACTTGATAACAAGTCTGTCCCTTAAATTTTGTTTTGTTGCACTTAGTTACTTAGAATTATTTAGATTTAGAACTCCTATATATCTTTTATTTTTTGATGTATACATGTTTTTGATGTGATGTATACATGTTTTGATACATGCTAGATGTATACATGTTTTGATGTGATGTATACATGTTTTGATGTTAGATGTATTAGTGAGAATACATGCTTTGATGTGATGTATACATGTTTTGATGTATTAGTGAGAATACATGCTTTGATGTGATGTATACATGTTTTGATGTCAGATGTATTAGTGGGAATACATGCTAGATGTATACATGTTTTGATGTGATGTATACATGTTTTGATTATACATGCTAGATGTATACATGTTTTGGTGTGATGTATACATGTTTTGATTAGTGATGTATACATGTTTTGATGTGATACATGCTCTTGGATATTTGTACCTGTATAGATGAGAATATAGATGAGGATTGGATCATCCTTGAACTTAAGTTCTAAAGTGAGCCGTAGACGTGAGGTCTCCAAAAATGAAGTCCTTAGTGGACAATTGAGGGGATTGGATCATCCCTGGACTTTCAGTCCTAAAGAGAGCTGTAGACGTGAGGTCTCCGAAAATGAAGTCCTTAGTGGACAGTTGAGGGGATTGGATCATCCCTGGACTTTCAGTCCTAAAGAGAGCCGTAGACGTGAGGTCTCCGAAAATGAAGTCCTTAGTGGACAGTTGAGGGGATTGGATCATCCCTGGACTTTCAGTCCTAAAGAGAGTCGTAGACGTGAGGTCTCCGAAAATGAAGTCCTTAGTGGACAGTTGAGGGGATTGGATCATCCCTGGACTTTCAGTCCTAAAGAGAGCCGTAGACGTGAGGTCTCCGAGAATGAAGTCCTTGGTGGACTTGAGGGGATTGGATCATCCCTGGACTTTCAGTCCTAAAGAGAGCCGTAGACGTGAGGTCTCCGAGAATGAAGTCCTTGGTGGACTTGAGGGGATTGGATCATCCCTGGACTTTCAGTCCTAAAGAGAGCCGTAGACGTGAGGTCTCCGAGAATGAAGTCCTTGGTGGACTTGAGAGGATTGGATCATCCTTGAACTCAAGTTCTAAAGTGAGCCGTAGACAGGTGTCTCCGAGAATAGAGGATAGGACTGCATCGTCCCTGGACCTTGGTTCAAAATGCACGTGATTGGATTAATCATCCTTAGACAGTAAATCCAGGAAGGATAGTCTTAAATGCGATTGTGGTTGGATTAATCATCCTTAGACAGTAAATCCAGGAAGGATAGTCTTAAATGCGATTGTGGTTGGATTAATCATCCTTAGACAGTAAATCCAGGAAGGATAGTCTTAAATGCGATTGTGGTTGGATTAATCATCCTTAGACAGTAAATCCAGGAAGGATAGTCTTAAATGCGATTGTGGTTGGATTAATCATCCTTAGACAGTAAATCCAGGAAGGATAGTCTTAAATGTGATTGTGATTGGACTAATCATCCTTAGACAGTAAATCCAGTAATTCCGAAAGGAAGGATAGTCTTAAATGCGATTGTGGTTGGATTAATCATCCTTAGACAGTAAATCCAGTAATTCCGAAAGGAAGGATAGTCTTAAATATGATTGTGGTTGGACTAATCATCCTTAGACAGTAAATCCAGTAATTCCGAAAGGAAGGATAGTCTTAAATATGATTGTGATGAGATTGATCCAGTAATTCCGAAAGGAAGGATCATGTATATAGATGACGATGCTGATGATCGTGTGATGACGATGCTGCTGATCGTGTGATGACGATGCTGCTGATCGTGTGATGACGATGCTGATGATCGTGTGATAACGATACTGATGATCATGCGATGACGATGCTGATGATCGTGTGATGACGATGCTGATGCTGATGATCGTGTGATGACGATGCTGCTGATCGTGTGATGACGATGCTGATGATCGTGAGATGACGATGCTGATGATCGTATGATGAAGATGCTGATGATCGTGTGATGACGATGCTGATCGTGCGATGATGATGTTGATGATCGTGAGATGACAATACTGATGATCGTACGATGACAATGCTGATGATCGTGAGATGACGATGCTGATGATCGTGTAATGATGATGCTGATGATCGTATGATGACGATGATGCTGATCGTGATGGTCTAGATGACGATGTTGATGATCATGAGGATCCAGACGTTGATGTTGCTATAGTTGTTTGAGTGCTGCAGAAGATAAAGACTCAGTACTGAAGATGTTGATGTTCCAGTAACTGGTTGAGTTACTGATGATGTTAAGAAAGCTTCCAATGATTTATAGATGTATCATGTATGATGTATGACTCGTTGCTCTTGCAGATGTTGTTATAATATCCTTCTCGTTAAGGGGGAGTGTTGAATATTGTAACTTCTAAGAATATTATATTTGTATATTATTTATTCCGGAGATGTTCCATACCTCCGATGTGATTATACTATGAATCCGGAGATGTTTATTCCTTCAAATTGGTTGTGGTAACTAGGGTTATTAGACCCACCATGTGGGGGTCGGCCCAGTCAGTTATAATAGGGTATTTAACCTAATGGTTAAATGCAAGCCTACATGGACTTGTGTAAAATACATGTCAGTGTAGTGTATAAATAGAGGAGGTATGTTCCTCATTTGACACACACACACTTGAGAGAGGCGCACTTGTGGAGGAGAGGTCTGCTATGGTGGAGAAGGAGATCATGTCTTTGGTTTGCATCTTTGTATATTGCTGGTCATCTATATTGAGGAAGCTTTACTGGGTTTTCTACCCCATGAGGGTTTCCCAGGATAAATCTGTGTCTCTTGTGTTTATGCTATGCTTGTTGTTTCTTCAGTGATCCTGTATATGCTATTATTGTGAAATGGAATGTAATGCTGCTATTTTATGTCTTAGCATATTAAATTTTAACACAGTATGCCACCACGACCCACAACCTCATGGTATACCCCCCCGCCAGCAGTTGCTCAATGCCCTGTTGATCCCTCTCTGAGACAACATCTACACAACATTGACACCTCTGAGTTAGGGGGGCATAATAGATTACCTCGACCCTGGGATAGGGGGCATGATCAATCATTTTGAACCTTCCCCATCACATCTATCTCAGTATTCCAATGATCCCATTGTTCAAACCAACACATATGTGATCCACAATCACAAACCCCATGCACATAGCATGGGGACAGGTCATTAACCCTGCTGACTTTTTCACATGCGTGATCTCAACCATTTTTTGAGGTCACATATCACTTGTATATTTGATTTGATTTGATACACCTAGTATTCTTCGCTCGCGGGTCATCATTTCTCCCCACCACTGCATCCTTGGCTTGGTGGGCTCACCTTTATTTGTAGCCATTTGTTAACCTAGTTTTTTCCTTTGACCATTCTGGAGTCATTATGACCTCCATTTTTCGCACCATTTGCACCACTGGATTCATATTTCTGTGCCTGTGATGATGCTTAAGATCATTTCTCGCTCTCACAAAAAAAAAAATTGAGCATTTTTTCCCATGCCCCTCGTCACCTCGATTTGCGTGCCACATCGGCTGTGATCCATTTTTTACGAGTTTTATATCACCGGATTCAGTTTTCTGCGCTCGTGACGATGCTTGAGATCATTTCTCGCTCTCACCACCAGATTTTTTGAGCATTTTTCCCATGCCCCTCGTCACCTCGATTTGCATGCTACATCGATCGTGGTCCATTTTTTACGAGTTTTATATCGTCGGATTCAGTTTTCTGCGCTCGTGACGATGCTTGAGATCATTTATCGCTCTCACCACTAGATTTTTCGGGCATTTTTCCCATGCCCCTCGTCGCCTCGATTTGCATGCCACATCGGTCGTGGTCCATTTTTGACGAGTTTTATATCGTCGATTTCAGTTTTCCGCTCTCATGATGATGCTTGAGATCATTTCTCGCTCTCACCCCCATATTTTTTGGGCATTTCTCCAAAATGCCCCTCATCGCCTTGGTCTGCGTACCACATCGGTCGTTGCCCTTTTTTGACGATCTTTATGTCTTCAGATTCAGTTTTTCGTGCTCATGACGATGCTCGAGATCATTTCTTGCTCTCTCCAATACCTTCTTATTCGATATAATTTTATCCATTTTTCGGGCTGAGCAATTATTTTACGAAAAAGGCACTTAGGGAGTTTTCGTTAAGCTCTTTTCTGACTCCAAAAACAATGAAAAGATAGCCGAGCAATCTTGCTTCCTTTCATGCTCACTAAAAGTATCTGAAAGGGCGTCTACCTGGTATAAATTTACCCCTTTTCTGGACCTTGTAGACTAATTACGAAAAAGGAATACTCTAGTCACATCGGCTAGAAGAGTTCTCCATTTGCATTATTTTATGCTTTTTCGAGCCTTGGAGATTAACACACGAAAAAGAACACCAATGGAGTCTACTTATCGCTTTCAAACTCTCAAAAAATTGAAAGCAAACCATGAGCAATTACTGTCTTGGGCTCGTACGAATCCACAGGACGGTACTCCTACACTAATTCAGAGTCTTCTTATCGCTTTCAGACTCTCTAAAACTGAAAGCAACCACAAGCATGAACAGTCCTGGGCTCGCATAAATCCACAGGACAGTACCATTTTAGAGCACACTTTTATCCCTTCTTGGAGCTCATTAAAACTACGAAGAAGGACCCAACGGTGCTTTTCAGTACCACAATAGATCATGTCTACTCATAAGGCAGCTTCCCCATTATGGTCGCCTTTGTTCAGAGTATTCTGCAGTATGTCACCTTGAGAGTCCCCCAATAGCTTGTCCCCCCCCAGAGTTACTCCAGTCTGCAATACATATCCCTGATCCCTTAAAGCTATGGTCCTCACACCTAAAAGTCATTTTCCTATGCTGCCAGGTTAGCCATGTCTTCATGCTCTGAACAAAGGAAGTTTGAGTCCACCCATTCTATGACCCAAGTCATTCCCCATCCCCACAGTATGTCAGTCCTACCACCAGTACTATCACATATTAGTTGTGCACCTCGCGCTCCTATCAAGGAAACATCATTGCCTTGGTAATTGCTGGTCTCCCTCTGTCGACACCAACCAAATCTATTCCAGAGGATAGACCCAGAGGTCCCTGTGCCTTGGACTCATCATCATTTATGATGAGTGCCTACGGATCATTTCGAAAGGAGTCCTCAGTGCCTCTCCAAATGATTGTTTCTCACATGCTCGACTTCAACACCTTGATCGCATCGTTGAGGCTCGTACAGGGTATCGGTCCTTTCAGTTTTATTGAAGACCCCGGATATCACCTGACTCTACCATATTTGAGAGTCTAATCTATTAACACCCAAAAAGTGCTCACTAGCTCATTCCCTTATTCACATGACCCATTTGTCCACTTTTCCACCATTTGAGCCTCTAAAACCATCAAAAGGTCACCAAAAAGACCATAATACACCTTTTTCCCCTCAAAATATATATTTTTCCTCAAAAAACACAAAAAACCCTAAAAAATGGTCCAAAATTCCCCAAAAATATTAAAAGGGAATAAAAATATTAAAAATATTCAAAAAATGAAAAAGAGGGAAAAAGAGACCTAAACCATGTTGGTTAATACCATTGGTTTCCTCAAAACCATAATGGTATTCCCCATCACCAAAAACTATAAAAAGGTGATAGGGGCTCCTCACTTTCCATCCATATTCAATCCTATCCTTATGCTGCCAAATTCCCTTTGAGAGCCATTGCCTCCCATTTCGAGTTTGAAGAATCCCATTGAAGCTTTGGAGAAGAAGAGACCATTGGACATTGGAGCTTCTCAACCTTGGAGTTGCTCAATAATCATCATCCTCACCATTTGAGGTAATACAAAAACAAATTTTTTTAAATCTCTTGTCTTATTTGCTTATTGTTATCAATCAAGTTCTTTATTTTTCTTATACATGTTAATGTTAGATTAGATTTAGTTTATTGCTATTTGATTTTCATTCGAGATTGCTATTACTAGTTAATAGGTGCATCCTTGCACATGCTTGGTTGAAAAACCAAGCAACAAGACCCAAGGGTGTTGTCAATGCATATCAAAATTTCTTTTTCCTATAACTCAAGCAATAGGGAGTATAGTCTTATCTATATAAGGGATTTTATTTCTCTATCTATATCAAAACTCTCCACCTAGTACTACATTTATATTCTAGTCGAGTTGAAAAAGCATGGTCCCTCTTAAAAAATGATTTCTCGATCTTCTATGTAGGATAAAATAGGAATGAAAAGTTCCTTTGCACCCAAATTTAATTCAACAGCTTCATTGAGTTTCCAATGAGTTCTGACCCACCATTTTACCATTGCTTTCGTGGTCCAGATGCTTATGAACTTGCATATGATGGCGTGGTCCATCATGAATTGGATTCTTCCTCTGATATTTTTTTAGGTGATTACGCTGCTTGGAGTGTCATGCGATTTATTTAAACATTCACCCATATTCTTCATGAAGTCCAAGATTGATAACTGAGGTTGCATTTGCTCCTTTTATTCTAGCGCGTTGACATAGGCTTCAGGCATAGCGTCGGTGAGGGATGCAACATAATCATGGTTAACATTTGAGGCTTCTTGGGGATTAATAAGGAATATTTAAAGGAGGCTTGAGGGGGAGAAACCCCTCAATCATGGAGGACATGGAGCCTCCACACAAAATGGGGGTGACTAATAGTAAACCCTAATTTCTAAGAAACAAGTTGAAACCTAATCATCTAAGCTCATTTTTAACTTCGAGATTAATATTCAATATATAATATGTTGCTGGTAAAAATTCTTATTATTAATTGAAATTAATTAATTAATAATAAAAATTGACAGTTATCAATTATTATTTTAAGAATGATTAAACACTTTTTTAAAATTAATTATTAAAATAGATTAATTAATTATTATCATTTTATTATTGATGAAATTTATTTTAATTAGTTATTTTTCATTTTTGTGTTTATTTTTAACTATTGTGCATCCAATCTACGCACTAGCATTCAATGAAGTTCACAATGTGATTAACAAAAGGACATGCATATGTAGACAAATTTATGAAATTTCGATTCAACTTGGTAAAAACCATTTTTTTTTATGTATGCCTATAACAACAGTTTGTAACAAATAATTTACAATAGGGCATGCATACTGATCTACAAATATAGGATAATGAAGGTTGATTTATGACCCTTCTTTAGTACCCTCCTCATCCTCGCTCCAAAAGAACAATATAATAAAAGATTATGATTGGTTGTAATTTTAACTCTATCATTTATAAATGTTATGTGCCAAATTACAAAAAGAGCGTAAAATAAGAAAGAGAGTAATCCAACGCCTTAAGAATGAATAAAAGAGATGAAAAGAAACCTCTTCGTGTGGGAAACCTCCTTATACAATGTATCCAATACACAAGACAAGATGAGATGGTCCCAAGACTAGGTCTCCTTGAGATATATATATATATATATATATATAGATATATATATATATATATATATATATATATATATATATATATATAGAGAGAGAGAGAGAGAGAGAGAGAGAGAGAGAGAGAAATGGTGCAATTACAATTAAGGTCCTAACTGATGAATAAATACAATACTAATGTAATCATGGAAATAAAATGTGCATATAGGGCTTAACAGGCCCCTTTCCTTCAAACAAGCATTGTCCTCAACACTTGATTAACTATGAATGTGTTTGCATGAATAACTCATCTTCCCATGTCTTTTCTATTGGAAAGTTCTTCAACTTGATGAGGTACTCAATAATTGCTCAATTTCTCTATTGCTTGATCCATGTTTCGAGCATTGTTTCAGATTCTAGTATGATTTTCCCTTCATCAATCTCTCGTAAATAGTTTGAACTGGTATCTTATCAACAATTACCTTTTTTAGGAAAGACACATGGAAGACTGGATGTACACATGAAGATGAATGAAACTCCAATTTGTAAGCCATACTTCCAATCCTCTGCAACATCTTATATGGACCATAGTACTTGAGTGGTATTTATTGTCCTTATTTTATTGCTTAAGGGACATCTGTTTGTATGGTTGTAGCCTAAAAAATACTCGGTTCCTTGCTTCAAATTTATTTTCATTGTGATGTCAATTTGCATGTTGTTTCATCCTATTTTGTGCTACAACCAAATTGTCTTTTAGTATTTCTCTATGTGATCCTCCACTACTTAAACCTTAACTTTCTCTTTCAAGGATGGTGTGATTGATGGAGGTTGATAGCCATAAGTGCCATAAATGTTGACATTTTTAAAGAAGTATGGAAGGGCATGTTATACCACCATGTTCACTACTAAGGGTAACCACTTGACCAATTGTGTTTGTTTATCACATGCAAAACAATGAAGATACCCAAGGAAATTTTTAGGGGCGAAATTTCGCCATTTGGCTATTTTTTGGGTTTTTTTAAAAATAAATTCACTATTTGGTCATTTTTAGTCTCTAATATCGCCTATGTTTACAAAAAATATGTTTTTTTATCATAATATTCACCCAAATTTACAATTTTTAGTAGTAAATTGTATGCTTCATGTTTACTATTCACCTACCTATCTATATATATGTTTTTTCCATTCCAAAATAATCGCCTAGATTTCTATACTTAAGTATGCGATTATAATCCTTAAACGATACCCTAGATACCCTTCTAGACATTTATTCCCAATCTCAGTTTTCCCATTGGAGAAAGGATGGTAAGATGACCAGAGAACCAATTGAGTATCCAAACAAGAAAATATTTCCTTCCAAAAATTACCAATGAAAATTGGATCTCTATTACTTACAATAATCTTGGGGGTTCCATGTAGCTTTTGAACTATTTCCATGAATGTTGTAGCTATTGTACCTGCTTTGAAAGGATGATAGTGAGAGAAGAAATGGGCATACTTTGTGAGTCTATCCACCATTACCATGATGATATTATTTCCTTTTGATTTTGGTATACTTGTGATAAAATCCATTGAAACCTATTTGCAACGCTAAATTGGTATGGCTAATGGCTATAGAAGACCCGATGTCGTGACCATCTCTCCATTATTTTGTTGGAAAACCAAACATTCTACCACAAAATTGTGGACACCAATTTTAATACCTTCCCAAAAGAAATCCTTCTTGATCTTATGGTAAGTTTTTAAGAACTATGAATGTCCTCCTATAGGAGAAGTGTGGCCCATTAAAAAACTACCTTATGTTTGAGTTGGGAATTCTGACATAAATATAGGCGATCTTGGTACCATAGTGAATCATTCTTCCACACAAATTTCTCTAATGAACTAGGGTCCTCTTGTCGTTGTTGAATTATTTTTCATGCCTTATGGTCTTGCTTAGATTCAATCCTTGCTTCTTCCAACCAATCAGATTACATATTGGAAATAACACATAGTAAACCCCCTTGTGTCATCTTCTTTCCTTGAAAGAGCACCTACCACAACATTTTATTTTCCTTTTTAGTAGATAATTTCAAATTCATAACTTAGCATCTTTGTAACCCATTTTTGTTTCTCTTCTGAAGATAATTATTGTTTCAAGAAGCACTTAAGATTACCATGATCTATTATTACCTTCAAGTGGCTTCCTATTAGGTAAGGGAACCATTTATTAATTGCATGTAGTATGGACACCATTTCATCTTCATAAATTGGTTTAAGTTTTTTCCTTTAAGTTGTCAGCTTTCAAAGGAAAGGAACCTTCCTTCTTGCATTAAAACTGCACCATTTCCATGTCCCAAGGCATCACATTCCACAATAAAGGCTTTCAAGTGAAGTTAGGTGTGGATAATACATGAGTTGTACACATAGCCTCTTTGAGTTTTTCAAAAGCTTTGGTTGCTTCTTGAGCCCAAGATAATGCCTCCTATTTTAATAACCTTGTTATAGGTGCTACCATTTGATCATAATTCTTGACAAACTTGTGGTAGTAGCTTGTCAATCCTAATATTCCTCTAATATTATTCAAGGATTTAGTAATTTGTCATTCCATGTTAAATTTAATTTTGTCTGGGTCCACTTTAATGCCTTCATGAGATACAATATTTCCCAAATATTCCACTTACCGAACCCCAAAGACACACTTCAATAGATTTAATACCTTGTCAACATGTTGGACATGCTCCTCCCAAGTTTTTCTATAGATTAGTATATCATAAAAAGTACTTACACAAATTTTCTCTAGAGAGTTGGGAAATTATATGTGTTAGATGCCTCATGCACTTCAAAGAGAAAACATGTGTAATGAAAATTAGAGGGTTTGAAGTTGAACAATTGCTTGGCCGAATTTGTTTTACTAGACTTGCACATACCTTCTATTCCAATGAGTTTAGGAGTAATCTATCTCTCCCTTCTTTCATTGAATTCATCTGCAACATCCTCAAGACCGACGATATTAAGAAGAACCGAAGTGAACTAGGAATGGGATAAACTGACACTACAACAAAATAGGCAATTAGCGCCTAAAATAACGTCGAAATTTAGTGTATTTGAGTTCATGAATTGGGCACTTTTTCTAGTGCAAAACTCGGTGCCATAGTGCATGTTCACTTCGGTGTCACCGGTAATAGTGTCATAAATAGTGCCCAATTTAGTGCCAGAAGAAGTGGTGCCTACTTTAGCACCTGGACTAGTGCCTAATTTAATGACTAAAATTGCTTCCAATTTTCCTTCCATTTCTGCTACCATTTTTGCTTCTATTTTTACTCCCATTCATGCTTCCTATTTTGCTTTTGGTATTGAGTTAAAAATAGCTTCTTTTTTGGATTCCTAATTGATGCCAAGTTTTGCTTCCATTATGATGTCCTTTGTTGCTTCCATTTTTACTTCGAGTTTTGCTTCCGGGTTTGCTTCAGGTTTTGCTTCTGGATTTGCTTCCAGTTTTGCTTAAGGGTTTACTTTTGGGTTTGCTTCCAGTGTTGCTTCCGATTTTGCTTCCATTTTTCCCTCTGATATAAATTCGCTTGTTGCATCTAGCTTTGCTTCCATTTTTGTATCTTTTGTTGCTTCTAATATGGCTTCTATTATTGTTTCTTTTGTTTCTTCTAAAATTGCTTCCATTATTACTTCTTTGTTTGCTACCTAAATAGCTTCTGTTTTTGCTTCCTAGGTAATGCCAAGTTTTTCTTCCAAGATTGTTTATGATTTGCTTCTAGTTTGGCTTCCATTGTTACTTCCAAAAATGATTCTTGTTTTGCTTCAATTTATTTATTTAATATTTTTGTATTTCAATTTAATTAGTTAAATATATCATGCCTCTTAAATAACTTATATGATTATAGAGTACAATTCATATTGCATTTGAAATATTTTATAGGATAACATTTATAATGAATTTTTAGGGAAACAGACATCCATACAAACTAACAACATCATTATACTTATTAAATCTCCATCAAAATAAAATCTATAACATCTAGTAGAAAATAACAAGATAATTATTATAACATGATCATCATCTATAATTAAAACAAGTGAGTCAAATATATATAATTTAATTGAATTTGACAACATCCATCCTAAACGATAAATTAAAATCATCATACGTAATAAATATACATCCAAAAATCATCGACCACTTCCAATATATATAAATTGACTAGTCAATAATGATAAGATCATCATCATATCTAACTAAAACAAGTGAAAGTCAAATATGCTAGTAGATCAATAACATGTCAAAATTATACATGTCCAAATGATATAAATCAAAATGATAAATGATGTAACTCAATATGATACATGTCAATATGATACAGGTCAAGATGATACATGTCCAAATGATATAAGTAAAAAATGATACATGTGAAAATGATACAACTCAATAATATGGTACTGCAGGTGAAAATTTTACATATGATAGTAAAAGTGAAAAGATTCATCATAACGATATATCAACAATAATCCATGATGAAGTCTATATGATCAATGTCACTGGATACTACCAGCAACTATCTCATCATCATCATCATGACTATCATGATCATCATCATCATGGCTATTGCAATCATCATCATCGTGACCATCATAATCGTGATCATCATCGTCATCTGCCTCATCATCATTATCTCCCATGTTTGTAATAGACCCAACATAATTTGGATCTATATCATCAACATGATCAACTGGATCTTTTGCAAGACCCGTGTTCTACACAAAAACATTCAAAATGAAAAGTTATTATTTATTTGATGCAATAATTAAATTTTCTTTTATATTTCTAATATTACAACATATGAAACAAAACCATAATCATATTACATCAATATCAAATTAGTGCACATACCATAATTAAATTTCAAATAAGTTATAGCTAAGATGTCATTCCAATGGTGTAAAACGTGCAACAATTTTAATAAACATTAGTAAAGATAATAATAAAAAATGTGTTATACAATTTAACTATCAACTATAAATTCTATTACATAACATTAAGTTCTAACCCTCTCCATTTTGTTCTATATATTATTATGTTTTCCTCGAAGATCCTTTGAGATTTAACTGGTCTATATATCTTCTTCTCTTATATTTCAGAAATGAATATTTTTCTAGGACATTTTGACACTGTAATATGCTTCAAAGGATCTTTGAGAATTAACTAGTCTATATGTCCCTGTATTTCAGAGTCAATATTGAAAGTCAAATTTTATTATGATTTTAAGTAGAGATTTGATCAAGGATATTGAGCTTTTAAGATATGTTCTTTCTAGTTGAACATACAGGGATGTATATAAATCCTCAAATTTGTGCAATGATACTCAAATAATAGTGTTTCTATTTGCATGAGATAAGTAAATCAATGGGGTAATCATACCAGACACCCATGTATATAATAACAGGCCTACTGGTAGGTATAATGATATTATTGAAATTTCATTTGTAGAGATTCCATACCTATTGAATGAATCAACCCACTGGCCATGGATGAGATACATAAAGGTGCTTTTCACATTGTTAGACACACCCAATGTGAAAGTAATGATCTCGCTACATAGAAAACTAACAGTCCCTCTTAGCGAGGGATTTTCTTTGGCTAGAGCTACCTCATCCATGATCTATGTCTATAGCTTCTACTACTCCTTTTGAACTGGAGCAACCTACTCCCTCTCAATATGGAAACTCGACCTATTATGTGTTGTGGCTACCTACTAAAGATCTATTGAAGTCATCTGAGTATCCCATCTCTTCTAGATGGGTCCATTCCCACTAAGTGGGTCTTCTAAGGCGGTCCTCATGCCACCTCAAAAATTCTTCATAAATAGCTATGTGTCCTCTTGTCAATCTGTGAAGAGGTTGACCTCATACTCGGTACAATCGTCCCTCTCTGATCCCCAATATGATGGAGTGCTCAACATACACATCTCCCTCTGGCCATAAGTGTATTGAGTGTCCTCTGAATTCAACTGTATAACCTTGATCCTCCAAGGATGAAAGTGATAGCACATTCACTCTCGAATGAGGAACATATAGAACATGATGAAAGGCTACAGTCCATACTAACTCTAACTCAAATACAATTGAACCCTCTCCTCTACCGTCTGGTCCTTCTATATGGATCCCACACCTCACCAAGAATCTAGTAGCTACTGAGCGAGGTGGCTGAAATGGATCACACTCCCCTGTCATATGGCATGTGGCACCACTGTTTGGATAACACCCATCTTGAGAAATATCCTCTAAATCCAGTAGTAAGACATACTCCTTGTTGAGCAATGTGAAGAATTTCTTGGTTGTGGCAGCCAACTAATGCTCATCCTCTATTTCTCCACTATCCTCCTCTTCCTCTGCTTGTACATCCACTTGCTGCTGCTTCTTCCCCTTTGCCACTTTTCCTTTCTTGGCATGTGGGCATTGGCTGGCATAATGCCCAAATTATCCATAGACAACATTTTATCCTGGACATATATTTCTTAGGCTTGCTGCCACTTGCATCTTCTCCTCTAAAGAGCTAGGCCTCAGGATCTCATGCTTGGCCTGAAATAGTGAAGTAAGGGATGTCATTTTATACTCAATTATACTTATTAAATTACTACAGAAACAAAATTTTACTGTTTTTTAATAAACTGAATAACACCAAAAAGATTACAATGCAGCGAAACATAGAATAATTCAACCACACGTCAAAGAAAATTGATTTACCTAGAAATCCCACTACCTATGGGAAAACCTTCTCAGTTAAGAATTGATTCACCCCGCCTCTTAGTTCCCAGAATAATACAACATCAACTTGGATTGACTCAACTTGAATCAACTTGATTCAATTCAAATCAACTCCACTCAACTTTAATCAACACAATTCAATTCAACTTATCTTAGTTGGAATCCATTCAAATTAACCAAACATGACTCAAATAAACTCTAATCAACTCACCTAATATAAACATGCCTTGACTTTACTAAAATCAACCTGCCCCAATTCATCGCAATCCAACTTGACTTAACTTTAATATACTTATCTCAGCTTGGCTTAATTTAACTTGACTCAACTTGACTTAAACCACCTTAAGGTGACTTGACCCTACTTTACTTGAATCAACTAAACTCAACTTGAGCTAACTCAACTCTACTTGAACCAAGCCAACTCAACTTAGTATTTTGGTTAGAGGGAATCATGGGGACCACACACACATGTTTTATAGGTTTTAGAAGTTGCATGACTTGAGAGCACTTTTCATGGTCTACAACAAGGCACATGGATTGAGGAGGCTCTCTTGAATGGATAACACTTTTAAAAGACTTTCCCTACGTACTAGAGGCATGCTTTGGTGTGGTTAGATAACTTGTGGGATGTCTTGCTAGGCATTTGTATTGCTAGTTAGGTTTTGTTATTTATGGTAAATGTCTTCGTTGGGTTTTGGAGGGCATTTGATCAACGACCAATTTGTCTAATCTTATAGCCCATCCTATCATCAGGGGAATTTTGAGGCAAAAAATAGGCCTTAAAACAAAATATGTACCATCAAAATCAACTTTAAAAGAGCCAATCACATTCCAGAGGTTGACATCATCCATAATGGTTGAGGTGGCATTGGTTGAGTTAAAAATGCTTATTTGTCAAATTCTAAATGGTAAATGAAAACCCATAGTTAACCATAATTGAAAGTAAAGTACTCATAAATTATTTTTGAATACAATATAAATGTACTAAAATACCTTAAAGTACTTAGAAAAAAATACTCTTTATGTTACAACATAAAATAGTTTACAAATACCAAAAAATGGATGCCATATTCAAAATCAAAATTATGTAATTACTTTTCAATATATAATACATACTTTTAAATAATAAATTACTAATATCAAATAAATAGTAATCTTTATTTAAAATCAAAATCATATGAATACTTTACATTATATAATATATAATTTTAAATCATTTAAATCTAAAATTTTAAAACCTTACAATAAATACGTACTATAAAGAAGTTTACCCTACTTTTATTGAGCAACATGTATAGGAGATCTATTTAATTTAAATATAATTATGTAGAAACCATATTAAGTGATACGCTTTTAAAAAGTTGACTCAATTATAAGCTTGACATTCATTACTATATATTTTTAAATCCCTGTCTAAACTTTTAAACCTTATTTATGAAATTTACACATTATTCAACCAAGTCATGAGATAATGGGATTTAAATTTTTAAATCCTTATATTATGAATACGTACTTTTCAATATATAATATATAGGATAGGTATTACAAGTTTTCACAGAATTTACAAGTTTCCACAAAATTTACAAGTTTTCTGAAAAACTTGTAATTTGAGGATATTACCAGGGGAAAACTTGTAATGGGGTGTTTTTAGCAGATTCCTTGGATTCCTATACCATAAAGAGGCCTTTGGAAAGCTCAAGGCCTATTTAATCCAAGGAAGGTGTATTTTCCCCTCTTTGCCAAAATTCTTGGGAAAAGCATATATCTCCTCATTACATGAACAAACTAGGTGATTTTCTTCAAACTATTGTTTATCAGTTCTAGTATGTGTTAGTAAACACCAGCATTGAGCAACAACATTTAGGAAAAAATTATAACTTCATTTCAGAGTCGTTGCTACAAGTATTTTGTTCAGTTACCAAGGTATGAAAATGCTTACTTAATTTTGCAAATGATGAGGAACAAATTATTTTTATTTACAACTTCAAACTTACTCACATAGACTTCTTTTTATCCATCCCATCAATAATATATAAAATGACTACCATATTCTAAAATCGCATCATCATGTCTTTTCCTTACATTAAAATTAGTAATCATTTGATGAGTCATTCCAAGTAGGTTAAATGATTACTTTACCTTGATTTGACACCCCCCTCACAAGTCATGATTTCACCTAGAACGTGTTCATCCACCCATTCCCTAAACCATATCCGATCCCAATTCCTTCTTCAAAACTTGTAATTATTTTTATTCGACATTTATGCCATTACTTGTAACTATTTCTTATCACTACCCAAGTCTAATATGAGGAAACCATAGCCATTCGCAATTTGAGCAATTTTAGGGTGCTAATGGCTGCTATCAGCATGGCGAAAAAGATATGAACCACTGATGGAAAATTGTTTCAATGAAGACTTGGATACTAGAAATTTATTTCAAACCACAGGGTGGTATGTGTTCTTCGAGGGGTTACCGGGATGGCATGGTGATCTCTCATTGGAATTTGATCGATCATTTGATGGTGCTATTGCAAATATTAAAGGGTTTTTGTTTCCAGTGAGAGAGGAATCTATAGCCACAACTACTGGAGTATCTACTACTGGTGAAAAATGGTTTAAATCATAGAGGATTAAAGACAAGAATGCATTGAAATTCTATGTTGATAGGGTTCACCCTCTGCCCAATTGGAGTAAAGGTATACACAGACTACAACTTAAGGCGCATTAGTCAAGTCTGGCCTACTGGTTACAAAAATATATAACATGTGATGGCTGCTACAGTTTTTTTATATGTACCATATCAGACTATTACAACATGTGTCTGGTAATGCACCTCTCAATTTGCCCTATTTTTTCTTCAAGATCTTGCAAAAGATGGAAACTGGAATTAAACAAAGTTCAGGTAATGAGTATAGTAGCTTATATCACCATGCACTTATTAAATGGCTGGTTCTAAAAGAACATGAGAAATCTGGAACCACTTGGGAACAATTTATGGATGAATGGGGTTTCTCTAGGGATAAAGACATACATCATATACATGTATCACAAGAAAACTCTCCTATCGTGGTGGCAGGGAATGCCTCTCATGCTCACTTTTCTATTGTACTATATGAGACTCCAGAACCTTCTGTAAGAAACGAAAATCTTGAGCAATCAGTACAACTCCACGAGAACTAGGGGAATGTCAAATATTCTAATAAAAAGAAGTAGTCTAAGGCAACCCATTCACAAAAGGATGAAGTAGGGAGGGTTACCAAAAGCAAAGCAAGGGTTTCTACTCAAATTGCGGAGAAACCAATTATGAAGAACAAGGATACGATGATCCCCTATCAATGGTTCCTAAGCACTCTCGCAAGAAAACCTAAAGAACAACCAACAAAGGAATTGAGAGAACATGTTGAATAAGTAGAGAAGACAGTTGCACATGTCGAAGAACCGATTAAAGAAGATTATCATCCTAATTACAAGTTTCCTAAATCACCATTTGAATCAACCCCTTCTTCTCTGGTTATGCTAAATTCTGAATCATTGTCTGTTGATTTGCAAAAGAAAGATAAAAGTATTAAGGAATTAGAACAAGCAATTAAATAAATGGAGGTATTAGAGAGACATGTTAAGAAAGAGAATCAAATGCTTAAGGAGAATCATGCTAGAATTAGGAAAACCAATGAAAATATGCAGTCTCAACTACAACTCATAAAGACAACAAATAAAACACTCCGACACTAGACCACAGTTTTAAAGCGTAATAAAAATCCAATGCTGAGAAGGAGTCATAAAAGAAGACTAAAGATATACAATCAGATGTGCAAGTCGCACCTTCGACGTTATATTTATTAGCAGACATCGTGGAGGCCACACTTTCTCCAAAACAGTCAAAAGGAATAGATAAGCAAGGAAGTAAGCACGCCTATGAAACCGTAAATGAAATATTAGATGACATCAGGAAAAATACTTTGGCTCCAGCCTCTGTCAAAATTTCCTTAGTTCTTTGGATGGGAAAGATAAATGATATGATCTGAGGATGATCTATAAGCAACAATACCAAATTGAAATTCAACAAAAGCAGGAACACCGTTTCGACATGTATTTGGCATTGGAATCCAAATTGAAATCCAAAGTTCAAAATCTCAAGCAGAAGCTAGAGACAATGAAGAGTGAGAAACAATTTTTTTTTAGTTAACCTCACAAATATTGGGATGCAAATCTCCATCACTGATATACTCAATTTATTTCCATGAACGGTGGGTAATCTTTCAGCTGACTAGATTGTAGGCTGGAAAGAAGTGTGGAATTATTACTAAGGAATATTTTGAATAAATTTATCTTGATTGTGATTTTAAAGAACAAAATTTGTTATGTGAATTGTATTCCTTCAATTTCTTCTTGCAATCTGAAACAATTTGGAACCCTAATTTTCTTGTAGGAGATGTTCATCTATGCTCCTTTACTTCCTTTATTCTTAATCAAATTAAATGGGACTTTGATATGCAATGGGCATTCAAGTGTCATTCAAACTACCATGTTCATGTTCGAGGAGAACACCAAATGATGATGGAGTTGTTAAAAAATAATAAGGAAATATTAATGAATAAATAACAATTGAAGATTTTCAGACAAAACTAGAGGTCAACTATGCAGGATTTTGAATTTATCAAAGGTCAAGGTACTCTTCCTACTCTAAATACTTCTGAAAAACGATGGCAATTACTTCCACCTTAGATGCAGGCAGAAGATCCTTTGGGATATCCCTTATTTTGGATGGCCATCTCTATATCTCAATTTTATTTCAATTCTCTTGAAAGAAATGGAACCAAATGGTTGGGTTTGCATTTTCATTTTCTCCCAATATGGTGCAATAGTAGATTTTACAGAATTGTAGAATTATGGAATGAATATGACGAGACTATTATGTGGGAAGAAGTTGACCAATATCTGGGTTGGCATGCAAAAACTATGAATGGTTGTTTCTCTTACGATTGGACATAGTTGCATAGTCAATCATTGGCATGAGGACATGCCACATCTTAAGTTGGAGGTAGTTGTTAGGCCCTCAAATTTGCTATTTTTCACAATGATTTTGGTTCTCTTGTTAAGTAGACTTATCCCTTTTTGTGTCAACTTACACCTTTTCGTCATTATAAACCTGTGAATACATGCTTATATCCTTTTGAGGTATGAAAAATCATATTTTTGTTTTGTTCCTAATGTTTGCATAATTAAGTGGGTTATTGACTATCAATTGTGGTAACTAACAAAAGATTACAGTTCTTTTGAGCTTTTAAAGGTTTCCGGGTTTTTACAAGTTTTCCTGTGTTTACAAGTTTTGAAACGAACAAAGTTTGTTTACCAAAGGAAAACCCAGTGTAAATAATATAAATAATCCACAATAAAAGTTATATTTGACAAGTATATAAGAGATGATTTACAATCATGAAAAATGCTCGTATAAATAATCTCTAAGGGCTTATAGTGTCTCTTCATAAAGAGTTGCGACCTTTGCTAATTATTATTATTATTATTAATCATATTTTATTTGTTTTAATGGTATATATATTTTATTATATAGTATTTTTTTTATATAACATTGCCTTCCTCTTAGAGATGCTTTGTCCTCAAAGCATAATTTATATGGAAGACTTGTATCCTTTGTTTTTGCTCGTAAGGATTTCTCATGATTTTCCGTGTTGAGAGATGTGACACTTGACGAAACGAGACGATGTGTTCTTTTAAACATGAGGTAAAAATGTTGCATCATTTGTGACGTGGTCCACCCGAGATCTAGCTTCCTTAGAATTTTTTTCTAATCGGTTGCTCGGAGTTGTCAATTTTGTCTTTTCTCTTTGTAGGAATAATACTGATAATTTTCTTCTTGTCCTTGTCGATGATCATAACGACTCTTGTAATTTGGATGGCGATACGGTACTCAAGTCGCTTGTGGAGTGTTTACAAGAACTTCAATTTTTGGTGCTTCTAACAATTTATTGATCGATGCCTTCTCAATATAAGCGTTTTCTAGAATTTGAACATTGATTGGGTTTGCACTGGTTTCTACTTCCAACGTCTGAATTTGTATTGATGATGTCGCTATGTCAATGGTTTCAGTCATTGTCTCTCTTTCCATAGTTTGGACATCCTTTGTTGAAGATTTTTCTACCTTCTCATCTTTTAGTTTTTTTATTTGTTTAGTCAACTCTTGATTGTGATTTGTAAGGTAGTGATTTTCTTCTAGCGTTTGTAGTAATTTCTCTTCAATGTCTTCATTACCTTGCTCTTTTTTTTAGTATTTTTTAACGTCCTTATTTTCATAACTAGCATCTTATTATGGTTTCTTAATCGGAATATTTCTTCAGTCTACTCTGATAACGTTTTATTTCAAGCTTTGCGATCTCTAACTTGTGTGTGTGGTTAATGTCGTCCTTTTGTTGTTGGAATTCTTTTATTTGTTGCTAACGATGATAGTCTTTTCATTATTGGCATTTTAGTTTCTCTTGGATCTGCACAATTTCCTCATTTTTGTCGACGATGAGTTTGTTTAAACGCCTTATTTCTTCTTCTAAATCGTTATCGCTTCTATAAGGTGATTCTTCGTCATTTTCTGACTTTTTTTATTTTGTCTTCAAGGTTTTGATTGTCCTTTTTTAATAGTGATATTTCTTCATCCTTATCTGATAACATTTTCTCGATATTTTCTTTAGCTTTTTCCAACTTTTGATTTTGATCTTGTAAGCGATGATTCTCTTGTTCTATCAACTTATTAAGAATGATATGCTTACTCATCTCAAATTGTAGATGATTATTGGTTGATTTATATTTCTCTAACTCGCCTAGTACTACTTGTAGTTGCATTTGCATCTCTGAATATGAAATCGCCATAATTTGCGATCTCAACTTCTCTTAACTTCGTCTTCTTTTCTTTGACAATGGGTAGACACGAAAGGTGTAATAACCCTCAATGTGGTCCTTTTTTGTAAAAGATATATCTCTTTCTTTCTTTTTAATGCTATTTTTTCAAATAATTATTATTTCAAATAATAATAATAATAATAATTGTATATATTCCCAATAATAATATTTTTTTTGAAAGTGGAAGGGATTAAGGTTTTGAAATATATATATATATGAATACGTAGTAAAAGATGTGGATTGGAACAAGTTGTGGGTTCTAAATCCTAATGGGCAGACGTCAATGGGAGATGGAGGGAGGCGTTTGGTCGATGGAAGTACAGCTCGTGTGAGGAAGGAGAATCTTTGTGCAGGTGTGGTTCTTTATGCCAACGTTGGAGGCAGCAGCGAGCTAGCGCGAGGGAGGGGTGAGATCGTAGATATGGATGAAATGAGTGGGATGGCTGGTGTAGCGAAGATGAAGGTCGGGAGTGAATGGGCAGAGTTGCATGGCAGCGACTGGATGGGCGTAGTGAGTGATGCAAGGGCACGAGCGCGATGAAGTGTAGCAGCGAACTGGAAACGGGGATTGGTGTGGTCTGCGTTAGCACGGACGAGAATGGAGCAACGGTGCGAGGTGCAACTATGAGGAAGGCGAACGACCTGAGGGAGGGCGCAGTACTGTCCGAGAGGGAGGTGGACAGGCGCAGGGTGATTCAAGCGATGGCAAGGGTGTGAGCACGGGCCTGTGTAGATTATAGGCTTGGAGAGTGCAGTGGAATGTGCACGGGACTTGAGTGTAAATAGCGCGGGGTGAAGGGAAAGTGTTGATAGGGCAAATCAGAAACTAGCACATGGGTTTTCTCAAGCATTATGTGGGTCAGCTTCTTGTCCTCATCTCTTCTAAGATTTTGTTAAGTCAACGCTCCAGGATCAGATTAATTGGATATTGGTTATCACATAGGATCAGATTAATTGGATATTGGTTATCACATCAATTAATGCACACTTTTGCTTGGAATAGTGGATTTGTGGATCCTTCAGATCTTGATAGATCCATTTGTTATCTATTATGACTCAAACCAGGAATGGACTTGTAATAATGGAAATTCAATCTTCCATGTATCTCTCTTCAATTAAGCGGGCATATTTTCCATCATTTGCTCCATGATCTATGTAACCACTGTAGCGTATAATGCCCAAACTTTTTATTATTAGAAAGAACTTCATCCTATATAATTTTGAATGTAATTACCATATGGGATTTGAACAATAATATTCAAAAATCAAAGATTGTTTATGTGTTATGCATTATGAGACCGTAGTGCATTGTAACTTGTAGTCTATAACCTATGGAGGAAGTCCCCCCTTCAGAGTACAACACTACTTAGTGTGTTAATTTTTGTGAGTATATTCATACATTTATATGTTAGTACTAACCATTGTGTACTTTGTAGGAATAAAGGCATCTTCATCAATATTGATATCAATCACCTATTCTTTTTGTGACTAAATCAATTACTGGGTTACTCCATGAAATTTTAACTTTTGTATTAAAATGAGATGATTTACAAACACCTTGAATGATGTAGTTGTTAGAATAACACAACAAACATAAAGCTGTTGCTCTTCCTATCACTTTCTTTCTTCAAGACTAAGACTTCGACTTTTCCCTACTAAATGATTGTCTTCAGATACATTATGGAATTTTATAGCTAAGGGAATTCTTTACAAAACAAGACATGTTGGTATTGTATTACAAACATTTTTTTGTGTGGTTTCATTAAGTCTTTTAGACATGGCTTGTAAATGTCCTCATTAATATCCTTATTGAAATCTTTCTTAGATGGAATGATATGCCTAGATATGTCTAATGGGTACATAAATGGGCAATTGTTGTAAGTAGATGGCCATAGAATGAAGAAGTCAATAATCCTATGAAGATAACAAGGCTTCATTGGTCGGGGTAGTGCAGACTTGCAATGAGATGTACCTCCATATCAAGCCCTTGTAAGTTGCAATGTTGAAGGTGTTTTGTGAGAACCCTAACCATTATGCAACATACACTGATTATAACATTATAAATAGAGACCAATGTAAATCTTTGTGTGTGACTTTTTGAGTTCTAACTATAATGTTCAAGGAGTACAGGTTGTTTTGTGTCTTTATCAAGTCTCAAGGATTTCCAATGATCTTAGGCCATTGACATGGTGCATGAGCCTTATAAGACACAATTAGGCCCTTACTCAATAGTTTTCTATGTTGAACCTTTCCTTTCCAAGCCCCGACCCACCCCCACTTTGTGAAACCTCAAAATGGTACCTATGTCCCATTAGTAGGCTAACTATTCCCTTTGTAAATCTCATGTGGTGGTTTAGGGCCTCATATCCTAATAAGAGGTTGGATAGCCTTTGAGTTCAAATTGGAAGCATATGTGGAAAATGCCTTAACTTGGAAATGGTTTTGGGGAACTGTATTTATTATTCTCTAAATCTGGAGGCTCAAATTTGACCCTAAAAGGGAAGACATCTACATGCATTCAGTATGGGAGAAGATGCATAGGTTTCCAATGGAACCATGGAATAAATAAGTGTATGGGCCTAGAAGAGGACTTTAACTCAAAAATGGGTATAAGGGTGATCAAAATCTTGGTTGAGATCAGTTTGTGAGAGGGTTTGCTAAAGGAGTTGGAGATTTCATGGGGAAACTGGAATGTTATTCAAGTACTCAACCACTATAAAATTCTATTAGGTGCTCTAATTGTTATAAAATGGCACATATTTATAGGGAATTGTCTAAACCATCAAGAAATAGGGCATGGAAGGAAAAATTGAAATCTCCAAAGAAAGCATTGGAAAAAAAACAGGAGTTTAGGAAGTTTTGAAATTCCTAAGAGTAATTCGAAGTCCACATAGCGTAGATGGTGTCAACATGAAAAACTTGCCAAAATGTTTAATTGTAGTCAATCCCATCTTTCTAACATAAAATTTTAGTAACAAGTACATGCTTGTACTAGTCAACTTCTCCATTTGCATTAGACTTGGTTTTGTATTTAATATCCACTTACATTACATAACTTTGGTGCTTTTGGGACATGAGATAAGTTCCCAAGTGTTACTCCACATAAGGGATTCATATTCAAATTATATTGTTTCTTCCCACTCAAACTTACCACACACATGGTTTTATGTGGTGGGCTCAATATGTTTTGCTTGTAGAGGACAATCAAACCCTAATTTAATTATTGTATTGCAATCACCAAGATTTGTAAGGGGACGATTTGCTTATTTGAATTTAATCAAGCCATGGTTGGGAATCTTTATTATTTGTAATAGAAGGAACTCATCAGCAATGTCATGTGTGTTAAGAATAATAGATGCATATTTTCTCATGACTACATCTATGGGAGTGGTTGTGTACTTTGTAGGAATAGAGACAACTTCATCAATATTAATGTCAATAACCTATTCTTTTGGTGACTAAATAAGCTACTGGGTTTCTCCATGAAATTTTCACTTTTGTATTAAAATGAGATGATTTACAAACACCTTGAATGATGTATCTGTTAGAATAGCACAACCGTAGTTGCAGGTTGATCGAGAAATAATGACAAACGCACTTGGATTATTGAAGTTTCTCATTTTGTTCATAGATTCATGATTCTACCATGGCTACAAGTTTCGATATACATGGGATGACAATATCGAGTATCAAAAAGGAAATGGGATGCTTGTCAAATGATTATTATTCGATGAACCACACAAATAACTTTTTCCTCATATACCTCTAGCACCTAAGTTCATGGCATAGAAGTACTTGAAACATGCATTTTCGATACATATTATCATCATTCAATTATTAAGGAATGCTAGAACAAAAGCATTCAACAAATTCATTGATTTCAAAGCAATTCTTCGAAGTTTTGTTTTTGCGCATATCGAGTCATCATACATCGCTGGTGCACACGAATTGGAAGTGGTACATACAAAGAAGTTCATATACATACATACACATACATATACATATACATATACATATACATATACATATACATATATAATATGCGATGACCATACTTCATGAGAAAAAACCAACATTGAAAGGTTACATCGATCTTATTCGAGTTGCAACAATGCCATCGAGGCAATATTGTGAAGAGTCAATTAGCTTTTTTAGATGATAAGCCTCTGATTCATATATCAATTTTTTTTAATTTGAATGTTTATCCTCTTAATATGGTAAAGAGAGTAATGGCTCTTGAAGAGGAATTCAAGATCAATGTTGAAGTAGGAAATGTTAAGAACATTATAACTGTTCACGAAGAAGCTTTGAATGGTGCATCCCAAATAATAAAAGATCATCTAAATGTACTATTAAACCCATTGAAGCTCGAACATTAACATAAATTCAAATACGATAATGCATTGGCACAGATGGGAGTATTAAATTGGTTGTTTCCTTGGTGACTTTATTGGAACAATGCCATCATCAAAGCTTGCATCTTCTCCGTATGGATCATGTCTTAGGAGTGGTTGTTTTGCTGGAATTAGTTCATCAGTGGTTCTATGCGGAAGTCTTAATTTCTTTCTTTTCAACATCCAAGTCATGAACTTTTGGAAGATAATGATTTTAAACAACAGAAATATATGAAAGTGTTGCCTGGCAGAGCACAAGAGAGATGGTGTTGGTTGCAGTGAGAAATTGAATGGTTGCAATGATACCTTCATCTTCAGTCACTTGTTTTCTCTAGTTGCATTTAGTCGCTTATTTGACTACCATCACAAACGCAAATATCCACCATTAGTACACCTTCGTTCTTGCATCAATGAGCGTTACCAGGCTATGCAAGAATCATACAATACTCACCGTCAATGGGAAGCTACCAAGATCAACTCTGCATGTTCGTGACAGAGACACTGTTATTGTTAAAGTTCATAATAAAGCCGAGTACAATCCCACGATTCACTGGCATGGAGTGAAAGCCCATAGAGCTGGATATGATATTCTAAATAAGACTATTGCAGACAAACTTCCAAATAATTTAGAAGGGTCAAATGCTACCATGCAAGGATTATATGCGCTCACCCCATGCCCATGTTCTACGGCGTCTGCGCCAGTTAAATTGCAATGAAAAAAAAAAAGGATTATATGCGCTCATAGAAGATGTTTTCAAATATTTGTGAAGTTGATCTTGATCAAAATTTTGGAAATACTTTATAAACACAGGCGCAGTTCAGTGAAGGCTAAAGCATAAAAATTAATGTCTATAAGAATAAATAATTTTAAGTTAGGTTTCTTTTATTAAAATCTCTTTAGAGTTTTCTAATCGGTGGATAACCTCAAGTCGGTTGATAGCTTGTTAAGACTTAGGTTAAGGTTAATTTTAAAAACATAATTCTTGAAACTTTTCATCAAACTGCTGTAACCATCCAAAAACTTTTTAAACGAGCAATTCATTTCACTCGCTTTGACTTGAGGAAGTCAGTCCATACAACAACTATCTGCGGGAGGTATGCTGGAGTAATAGGTATTTCATTTAATTTTTTTACTTATTCATTTATTTCATTTTTATTTCATTTTATTTTTATTTTCTTTCGAGAAGATTTAACAATATCGTTGATAGCCAGTGCTCTCTTAAAAGCTTGTAGTGAAATGGAAGGTTGAACTTGGTTTGGATTACTTAAGGTAGATTGTAAATCCTGTAAACTTTTTAAATTAAAAAATATATTGGCAATATAGTTTAATTAATGGTTTTTTGGAAGGAAGAAGGTGTTGCAAAACTAATTATTGATTCACTTAGTCCAACCCCTTTTATCCTTCCTTCATTGTAAAAGCAAAGTTATTTCTTGAGAAAATGTGTTGGTAGTAATTTCACACTCTAATAGACAAAAAATCGGGTTGAAAAAGCCCAGCTAGAAAATGCATAAGAAAAGGGTTCTTACGGTGTTGTGAGACAAGTGTGGTAAATTAAAGTAAATACAAGTAAAATCTACACTAAACTATGGAAACAAGAAACATAAATCAAAATAACCATGGGTAAGATGTATGGTAATAGGTAGTAAAACATGGAAACCACCTATTTACTAGAAATTACTTCAATAAAAAAAACTTACATTTATCACCCATCGATTTTCCATGCATTCACAAAATATACGAAATAAATTTTCTATTATTCATAAAAAAAAATTGAGTTACATGAATAGGGTTACCTCTCTGGGCATATGGGCCAAGAAACGAGCAGTCCTAGTTGATGATTTTGTCCTATCAACCCAAATGGTAGCAGGGAGCCAAAGGGGCTCAACCGTCCAAGTGGATTTGCATAGTGGGATATGGATGGCAGAGGTTTATGTAAATGCAGTACAATGGGTATGTTGAACTGGTGCCAAGGGTGAGAGAGCTCCTTATAGTAGGTTTCGAATTGTGTTGAAAATGGGGGGAAATCACTTATATATTGTGGTTTAGGGTTTTGGATCCCTAAAACCACTTGTGTTTTTTTTTAATGCGGAAGTTTGTATTTGTCCGGACAACCTCCCTATTTTGGTGGACATCCCCCTTTTAGGGGAGATCCTTTATTTTGATGGAGGTTGTCCAAAGGGGGTTAGAACCTAGGACAAATGGGTTTGTTGGATTTTTTTATGAACAAATGAGTTCATCTTTAGCAATAGAGGTCCATAACATGCCATTTAGTTTGTGGTCAATTTTCTTGTGTTAACAAAATGTATGAAGTGTTTCCATCAATAAAAGAAATCATTTTGGCTCACTTATTTCTTGTCTTTAAATTTTGGTGTATCATTAGTTTATTCTCATTATCATCATTCAATTTATTTTTATATATTGACCTTTTTAAATGTGCAAGTTATTTAATTTTCCTCCTTGTATTTTAGGTTTTCGATATTTACATTCTTTTTAGGTTTGTTTAAAACATTTTCTAATCCTATACATATATAAGTTAACATTTCATCTTTCATTTAAATAATGTTTTTTTAATTGTTTTTTCCTCCTTATTTATCATTATAAATGTAATAAGTAAAATAATATTAAAGAAAAACATGTTTCAAAGATCTCAAATAAAACATATAAGTATGAAACATAAAAAAAATGATTTTTATATCTTTAGTTTTAGTTTTATTCTAATTTCATTTCATTTATTTTATTTATTTAATGTAAATCATTTAAATAGTTTTTTGTTTTAGGATTAGTTTATACATTAATTCATCATTTTAGTTATTTAATATTTTACTATTTTTTTTTGTAGATAAAATAAACAAACACTAAGCTGTGTAAATAATATTTAGTTTTGATTTCTCATATACACATTCTTTTTTAATTCAAGATGGAATGCTTCCATTCTAATTAAGTTATTTGTCATGTCTTAAGTGGCTTTAAACATAGGGTGATCATTCCCACCTATTTTGCATTAGCCAAGTAGAATCTGAGCTTGTTGTAGGAAATTTCTCATCTTCCACATCAACAGAAGGAATATGAGAGAAACCCTCTTGGCATGATGGATGCTACTAGGAAGGAATATAAGGGAAACCCTTTATGCTAATATAGTCTATAGAAGATCTTGATTGGAACCCAAATGCAGTGAAATTATGATAGCTTGGGGCATAGAAAATTCCAAGTTTAATATCTAACACAAAACCCTCTAGGATAGAGCCCCCTCCCCCAACTCTTGGTCCCCGCCCTTGATAGGCATAATGAAGTTAAACTTGTATGGTGCTTCTAAGGGAAATCTTGGGAGAGTAGGCATCAAAGGAGTGTTCAAAGTATCTAAATGAAAATTTGTCCTCCTTTTACTCTAGCTTTAGATGCATTAACACCAACAACTATGTTGAGCTACAAGATCTTGAAGATATTATTCTTTCCAAAAAACATAATTGGTCCAATATTCTCATAGAAGGAGACTCCCTAATTGTCATTGCAGCTTTGAGTAAGCTTTGCAAAGGTGTAAAGCCGAAAAAGATCTCGATGCACTAGGAATTGATTAGTGCCCTGACAAACATTCTCCACCTAATCAATAAACTCCATATCGCCTCTCCAATGCATGTTCATGAAGCAAAGAAGCTCACTAACTAAATGGCCATTGAAGTCTTAGGAATCTCCAATGAGGATGTCAAGTTCACCAAATTCAACACAATCAAAAAACGTTTACTTCACAAACACGCCTCATAGCTTTGGGGACATGGATTATTTTCAAACTATCTACTCAAAGACTATAAGCATGGATGTGAAATGCGGGAATTCAGGGACTCAGAGTGCAAGGAATGCAGGGGTAGGGACATTGTGTGAAGGGAGAGTTAGAGTGGAAGGTTTCCATGTTCCAAATGTGGAATGCATGGGTACATGATGCAGGTATATGATATAAAAAATATTTGTTCTCCATGCTTCACACAAGATTCAAAGATGTGAGAATGCATAGACTTGACCATTATGGGAAAGGGAAACAAGACTTTCCACAATTCGTTTTTTGCATGTGGAATGCAACAATGAAAAAAATAAAAAAAAAAAAAAAATTGGAAACTAAACACCACATCCACATTGGACATGGGATGCAAGGATATGATCCAAATGATAAGAAATATTTTGAAGGGAATCTTTGCCTTTAAAATACTTGGTAAAAAGGGAAAGCAAAGGAAAACCATTAACAAGGTTCCTGAGATGATCGCTATCATGCCTTCCTTAAGGAAGCATATATAATTTTTTTGTTCATTTTACCTCAATATATATATATATATATACATATATTCTCAATGAAAGTTGTATTAATTTTTTTCTTAAAATAATTATTTAAGTGATTAAAAAATGGATAAATATAATAATTAAAAAATTATATAATACTCTTCACAATGATTTGCAAGTTTAAAGCATAATTTAATTATAAATCTAATAATGATCTTTCCAAAAATTTATGTATTGTAACAATTATTAATAAGCATAGTTCATAAATCTTAGTTTTTTTCCTCCATTCTATGATTTTTTCTCTCTATTTAGTGACCTAATACATAAGTGAAAATACATTTACAATATGACATGCATTTTTTAATACAAACTTATATATTACTATAGATAAATTTAATCTATTATCCATTTGTTCATGTATTATAAACTTTGCAATTAAGTTTTTAAAAGGCAAATCTTATAGCAATTGAATTGATGCTAGGAGAGAAACATAACACTACCAATTCATTCATGAGATAAATAAGTATAGATAAGTGAAAATACATTTAAAATATGATATGCATTTTTTAATACAAACTTATATAATATTGTAGATAAATTTAATATATTATCTATTTTTTCAGTTATTACAAATTTTGGCATGAACTTTTAAAACACATAATCATATAGAAATTGAATTGATCCCAAGAGAGAAACATAACATTACTAATTCATTCACGAGATATTTGATGATAAATATAATTTTTTTTTAACAAAAATAGTTAAGATTGTATTTTTAAAAGGCTGAAAAACTTCAACAAAACAGTACAAAATTCCTCAAAGAAGATTCAAAGGTTCTTGAAGAGTATCATGAGAAAAAAAGATCTTAATTACAGTCATCCATGAGGGAGTAAACTTGTGGCAAAAAACAAAATTCTCTATCTTACAAATTGTAATAAAAGTAGCCTACAAAAAAAATTTAAAAAATGATAGACTAAATGCTAGAATCACTATCTGAAAACTGGACATGATTATGAAAGTCTTCAACTTCAATTTCAGAGTTGTTCTCTGCATCTTCTTCTTCAACATCTTCTTCTTGATTTGCAACATCATCATCATGGTCCTCTTCCATGGTCTTTGTTTCTCTCAGGATATGCCCAAATGCATGCCCCACTTGGAAGATGCATGCAACCATGTATTAAACATGCCCGCAATACATTAGGAAATGCCCGCAATACATTAGAAAATGGCCTCAATACATTAGTCATACCACAAGAAATGCCACAATACAATAGGAAACACAACCATGCAACAGAAAATGCCCAGAATACATCATAAAATGCTCGCACATATAACAAGAAATGCCCACAATACAATAGGAAATGCCCAAATACAATAGGAAACGTAGACATACAACAGGAAATGCCCGCAATACATCAAAAAATGCCCGCAATACATTAAAAAATGCATGTACGTACATACAAAATATCCTCCATACCCTGGGAAATGCCTGCCATACCTTAGGGTATACCTGCCAAAATTCAAGAAATGGCCACCATACATTAAGAAATGCCTTCACTTGTTACTCTAATCTTCAAAATCATGCTTGGTTTGACAATCCACGGGTTCTTTGGTCTTGATAACATATGCACGCCCCACAAGATGCATGCAGCCATGCATTGAAGATGCCTGCCATACAACATCTGAGACCTACATCAATTAGACCTTCCATCTGAGACCTAATCCATCTCAGTTGGGAGCGAATATCATGAATATCAGCCTAAGAAGCACACATTCTTTCGAAAAGATATTCCAACTTTTTCTCAAATATTTCAACAAGACAGTTCCAAATTCATTCTAGAAAAAGAATTTGATTTCCATCCCAATTGAAATGCAAAACAAATCCAATATCCAAAGCATAATCAATAAGGGCTGGTGCAAGGTAATGATACCCAATTATGACACATTAGTTGCAATGACATTCTGGAAAAACAGAAATATTGTCATTAAAATCAATTATTAGAGGTACCTACAAAATTTTTTCCGATTAGGTGTAAAAAGATGAAACATAGAAAAATGGATGACCTTCCAGAAATATAATTTTATTTATGGAAAAGTGGTATAACCACCCCAAAATGTCATTATTCGAAGATTGGTATGTTATTTTTTGTCTAAAACATAATGCACATGTTTTTTTTGACCCGCCTGTTTGCTATGTAAATTTTCAATTTACGAGAAAAAGAATATGTAGAGGCGTAGGCAATAGAAACATATTGTGCGGAGCTATTTTTCCAAAATTTTAAAAGTCAATTTTATATTTTTTTTAAATTACCGAAGTCAGTGAAGCCCTAAAACGACATTTTCAAGTTTTAATCCACCATATCATGGTCTAAAAATAATCAAAATGCATTTTTTTTTAGGTTGTAGGTATTTTCGTGCTCTTACGTGGGTTCTTTTCCGTTTTCAAAATAGGTAAGCCAATCAAAAGTTATAGGCCAAATAAACGACCTATGTTTTTTACGAATTTGACATGAGTGCAGTGTAAAATGAATTAAAAATAGAGAACAACAACAGATCTATTCAAAAATTATATATTTGGAATCTGCACACAGAGCTCGACAAGTGTGTGCAATTTCATCTGCAGTGGACTCATGGAGCTTATGCAGAACTAGCTGTGAAAAATAGGAAGTTGCAGCGTTTGATGTTTTCTGCTATAAATCAGGGATAAATCAGACCGAGCCTAAAGGTACAATCCGAAGCTAATTCCAAG